>MCJB01030396.1:97448-111751 GCA_002018475.1 Nicotiana obtusifolia
CTATCCATAACCCCCCCCCCCCAACCCAATCCATATATGTGATTTGTTTTCAAGTCCGAGTCGAATTCGACTATCAAATCTCAAATGTTTATTTTTTCAAAACTTTGACAAAATCCCAAATTTCTTTTTTGATTCTCATAAATTTGATGATAAATCTAATGTATAATCATGAAATATAGTTGAAAATTAATTAAAATTACTTACGCAATAGTTTGGTATGAAAATCTCTTTGCAAAATCGCCTCCTACCGAGTCTAGGGTTCAGAATATGTAAAAATGAAGCCAAGTCCCGAAGTACTCAGCTATAAACCAGTTGCAAATGTCGTATTTACGACCAGGGTTCGCAAATGTGAACCCTCGCAAAAGCGAATTACTTCGCAAAAGTGAAGCTTGAACAACTATGCACCTATCACAAATGCGATATAACAGGTCGCAAATGCGAAGATACGGCATTCGCAAAAGCGATCAAACGTTCGCAAAAGCGAAATACTAGCAGCCCAGGACACCATCGCAGCTTCACAAATGCAAAGCTTAGGAGTCCCCTAGTCTCTTTGCAGATGCAACTGAATGTTCGCAAAAGTGATTGTCGCGAATGCGACCTATTCCGCGCAATGCGAGGTCAAAAAACACCAAAAATTTTGAACCTTCAACAACTCTGCGGAACGTATCCAAAACTCAGCCCAGTCCTCGGGGCTCCACATTGAACATCCACTAAGTCAAAAAATATTATACAAACTCACTCGGGTGATCAGAATACTAAAATAATATCTAGAACCACGAATCGGATACTAAAACGCATGAAAATTATCATGAACTTCAAGAATTGCAACCAAGCATCCGAACCAGTGGTGAATTTCAGTAAGAGCAACTGTGGCATGTGCCACACTATAAAGACATTAGTAGTTTTGGGGCTAATCCAAAGGGAAAGCTTGTTCACCTTCTAAAGAAGGCTAAAGCCATGTGGTTACAGTAACATTATGCATATAATCATAGTGATAAGTTTAATTTCTATACACTGACGATACTGTATAGGAATTTTTGTCCTATCTAGTTACCTAAAAGATAACTACTACAAATAATAAGTCTTAGTAAGTAGAACCCAGAAATAAAACGAGCAAACCTGCTATAAATTATGCGGGTAGTGCAAAAAACCTTTACACTACTAATGTTTATAAGTTAAATCCATTTAAGAAATGACCAATACTGGTAGTGTGGATAAATAAAGATTAATTAGCATAGCTTAATGTAGTCATCGAGCAGCTTTTTCACCCCAGAATTTACTGGGAGGTATTCTTAAACTGAGCTAGGTGCAATGCAGGTTGAGCACTTGGATACAACTGCTAATTATTGGGAGCTACGTATTATTTGTCGAGGCGATCCAAAAATATAATCATCACATGTGTCACGACCTAAAATTAGCATACCCGTGATGACACCTAACCTCAGCCGCTAGGTATGTCAAATAACAATAATTCAATTCAATTAATATTTAAGGACTCTAATACACACTCCAAGAACTGGTAATACAAATCATGAGCTTCTAAATTAGAATTTACAAAACTGGCGTGAAATAAGAATACGTCATCTGTCTGAAACATGCATGAACAGATTAAAATTCTAAAGCTACCATAAACAAGAGGCAACAATGGCTGGATCGCGGGTACATCTTCAAATTAAGCTCCCGATATACGCAGCAACATCAGCATCAGAAATACTCACGCAAGGTGCAGAAGTGTAATATGAGTTCAACAAGTACAAACCTAACCATTGGTTGAAATTAGTGACGAGTTGGGACAAGGGCCAGAGTCCAACTCCAATAACTAACAACATCTCGTAATAATACAATTTAAAGCAGCACAAGTAATAATTCAATAATAACATGCACAGCTCGTATAAAATACGAAAAAAATAAATATTTTCTTTTCACTAAAACAGTAAAACTCAAATGCTTTTCCAAAAGTCATCGAAATATGAGTAAGTCTGAAACCTGTGATTTTTCTCAAAAACTTTACCGACAGATAAAAAATCTCATTATCAGATGGCATGAGAAAAAATACTTCTCTATGCCTACATATCATGTATGCATGTTTAATGTAATGCAGCACATTGATGAACTCATGTACTCACACTATTAGAGTACTCAATCTCATATTACTGTATATGGCCAATCCATCCCATATATATACATAATACGTGACATTCAGTCATTTAGTATTGTATAAGACCAATCCAACCCAGGGGAACTCCATCCCAAATATAATAAAATCAGTCGGGTAACTCCATGCCCAGGGAAGATCCATCCCTCAATATAAAATCAAATCCGCTCATGGTGATGGTGTAGACTGCGAGGGGCTCCTTCAGCCCAAGCGCTATATTCAACACGGACAACTTGCGTGCTGCTCGGACAACTCATTTGCTATAGTATCAATATCTGTATCCGCGTGGACAACTCACGTACTATAATATTAATATTTGGATCCACACGGACAACTCATGTGTTGACTCAGACAACTCATGTGCTATCGAATTAATATCTGGATCCGCACTAATAATTCACGTACTGCACAGACAACTCACGCGCAATAGTATCAATATCTGGATCCACACAGAAAACTCACGTGCTCCACAGACAACTCACGTGCTATAGTATCAATATTTGAAAATTAGGCCTTCGGCCTCACTCAGTCATCAATATCTTCGGTCTCTCGAGCTCACAATTTCATTAAACTAGTCCAAAATGATGATATGATGTATCAACAAATAACAATAGAGATTGAAATATGATATGCAATTAATGTATATGACTGAGTATGAAAATTCAATTTAAACAAATAACTCAACAACAAAAATAAACTCAGTGGGTCCTAATTACCAACATAAACCTAAGCATGATTTTTAACATGAGTCACAGCTCAGTTTCTCTAACACATAAAAATACAAGTTAATTGACTATACAGCTTTACGAAATCACTGAGTCTCAATTTCCACAGTGCACCCCACACGCCTGTCAGCTAGCATGTGCATCACCTCAAATCAAATCATATAACACGTATAACCAGGGTTCATACATTCAAATCCAAGTTTATAAGTGTTACTTACCCCGAACAAGCCGAAAGTGATGCCGCGCAAGCTAAACAATACTCCGAAAATTTCATTCCGCGCATATCAACTTACGAACGCCTTCCTATCTCCTTAATTCCAAGCCAAAAAATCTTAAACTAGTCAAACAACATGCAAATTAATCAAAATGTACTCCAAATACTTACAATTTAACAATTTATAAAAAATTTCAACTCCACTCAAAAAGTCTATCAAAATTTAACTGTGGGGCCCACGTCTTGAAATCCGACAAAAAATAAAAAATTCAAAATCCCATTCAACCATAAGTCTGACTATACAAAAGTTACTCAAATCCGACCACAACTCGGCCTTCAAATCCTCAATTAAAGTCTATGAAATTTTCTACTATTTTTAACCCAAAACACTAATTTATGTATAAAAACAACAATAGAATCGTATAATTTATTCAAAACAGAGTTAGAATCACTTATCCCAATCCATATGGTAAAAATTGCCTCAAACACTGCTTCAATCCGAGCTCCATAGCTCCAAATGTGTTAAAATGGCCGAAACTCCCATTTTAAGAATCTATCCAAGCAAGTCGCATTTGATACCTGTGACTTGCCGCTGCCCCAAAAAAACACAGCAATATGAAAATGAGTGTAACTCTCTCATACGATGTCCGAATTCGATGATTCTTTTTTCTATGGATTCGTAATTTCAATACGGATCGAATGCTTCAATTAAAACTGAATTTGGAGCTCATTTGCTAAATGTGATGCTATTTATACTTGAAGAAACACGTCGAAACATTCTAGAAATATTCAAATTAAATTCCGGGCATACGCCCAAGTCAAAAATCACCATCCTGACTTAATGGAATCATCGAAACTCCGATCCGAGATCAAATACTAAAAAGCCAAATTTGGTCAACTCTTTCAACTTAAGACTACCAACATGGAATTCATTATTCCGAACATATTTCGAAACACCTAAAAACAAAATGGACGATTCATACACGTCATAACACATCATATGAAGCTATTCAAGACTTCAAATAGTTTAAAGGGGCATAAATGTGTCATGACCTAAATCCTAACCAGTCGTGGTGGCACCTCTCGTGACCGTGATGCTCGTTGTGGCGTCCAACCCGATCTATATATATACATATTCCTCACAACTCGGCACTCAAGCCCTAACTCAGTCACTAACCTCTCCAGTCTCTCGTGCTCTCAAAAGTCATGAAATTCAGCCAAAATAGTAATAATATGATGTATCAACAAGGAATAACAGAGACTGAGATATTATATGCAAGTTGAATCTGAGACTGAGTACAAACAGCAAGTAACAGGTAATTCGATATGTACACAGCCCCCTGTGTGTCCCAACAGTGCCAACACATGACCTAAACATGATTTCTAGCATGATTTGCCATTAAATTTCTATAACGCATGGAGATTATATAGCTAGCAACAAGTTATTCAACTTCATAGTTTTAATGGAATGACCAAGTCCCAATTCCAATGGTGTACGCCTACATGCCCGCCACCTAGCATGTGTGTCACTTCTAAACCAATCATATGACACAAAATTTTGGGGTTTCATACCCTCATAAACAAATTTAGAACTATTACTTACCTCAATTAGAGCAAAATCCCTACTCCAAAACGGCTTTGCCTCGCAAATAGGCCTTCGAACATCTCAAATCTAGCCACAAACAATACAATACAATCAGCATGGGATGAAGAATCAATTCCATATGAAAAATATGAAGTTTTAATCAAAAGTCCAAAATCGGCTCAAAATCGGTCCATAGGCCCATGTCTCGGAATCCAACAAAAACCACAAAATTCAAAGCCCATTCAACCACGAGTCTAACCATACCAAAATTATCAAAATCCGACACCAAATCGACACCCAAATCCCCCAAATTAACTCTCTAAATCTGTAGCCTCCAATCTCCAAATTACACCTCAAAAATACACCTACCAGATGGGAAAAATCTGTGGGTGAACATAATTACTGAAGAAAATTAACCACAAGTGACTTACCTCAAGAATCCCTCCGAAATCCCTCTCAAAAATTTCCAAAACCCGAGCTCAAAATGTTAGAAATGGTGAAAATCTCGGAACCCTCACTTATATATGTTCTGCCCAGGCTTTCCGCACCTGCGGACCCGCTTCTGCTGTTAAAACTTTGCTAATGCGGAATTCACTTACCTAGTGGGCCTCCGCTTTTGTGACCCTTGCCCCGCATCTGCACAATCGTAGATGCGGAATTCACCATCGCACTTGCAAGCCTTCCGCTCCTGCGCCCCTAATGTCGCACCTGCGACCACGCAGTTGCAGAAAAGGACCTCGCACCTGCAACCTCTACGCACCTCTTCCTTGCCTACTTCTGCGGCTCTCTTCCCGCTTCTGCGGGCTCACATCTGCGGTACCCGCTCCGCAGGTGCAATCACACCAACAGTTGCAAATCTTCAGCAGCTTTTTAGCTTCAAACCTTGTTCCAAAAACCATCCGAAATCAATCCAAATTCTTTGGGACCTCAACCAAACATACCAACAAGTCATATAACACAACACGAACCTATTCGAGCCTTCAAACCACCTCAAACAACATCAAAAACACGAATCGCACATAGATTCAAACCTATTGAACTAAGGAATTTCCAACTTCTACAAATGACGCCAAAACCTATCAAAATACATCCGGATGACCTCAAATTTTGCACACAAGTCAAAAGTGACACCATGGACCTACTCCAACTTTCGGAATTGGAATCCGATCCTAATATCTAAAAGTCCACTACCGGTCAAACTTCCCAAAAATTCAACTTTTGCCATTTCAAGCCTAATTCAACTACGGACCTCCGGATCACAACGTGGACACGCTCCTAAGCCCAAAATCACCCAACGGAGCTAACAAAACCATCAAAATTGAAATCTGGGGTCGTTTGCGCATAAGTCAACATCCGGTCGACTTTTTCAACTTAAGCTTTTCATTGTGAGACTAAGTGTCTCAATTCGTTCCGAAATCTCTCGGGACCCCAACCACCTAACTCAATAGGTCATATAATAGCTATAAAGCACAAAGGGAGTAGTAAATAGGGGAACAGGGCTACAACTCTCGAAACGACCGGCTGGGTCGTTACATCCTCCCCCTCTTAAACAAACGTTTGTCCTCGAACGTGTCTAGAAATATATCTGGCGTCTCAAATAGGTGTTGGTATCTGCTCTACATCTCCCACTTGGTCCACCAAGTAGCCTCCTCCATTGGCTGACCTCTCCACTGCACCTTCACTGAAGCTATTTGAACTTCCGACTGAACCGTGCTGAAAACTAAAATATGAGACAAATTGCCAACATACTTCCGGAGCATTGATACATGAGATACTGGATGCACACCCGAAAAACTAGGTGGCAAGCCAAGCTCGTAAGACACCTCCCCAATCCTCCAAAGCACCTCAAACGGCCCAATATACTGAGGCCTTAACCAACCCTTCTTCCCGAACCTCATTACACCCTTTATGGGTGAAAGCTTCAGCAGGACCTTCTCTCCAACCATGTAAGCAACATCACGGACCTTCCTGTTGGCATAGATCTTCTGTCTAGACTGCGCCGTGCAAAGCCGCTCCTGAATTAGATTAACCTTATCCAATACATCCTAAACCAAGTCAGTACCTAATAACCTAGCCTCCCCCTACTCAAACCAACCCACTGGAGATCTACACTGTCTCCTATACAAAGCCTCATAGGGAGCCATCTGAATGCTTGACTGGTAGCTGTTGTTATAAGCAAACTCTATGAGCGATAGAAACTGATCGCAAGAACCCCCAAAATTGCTGACACAAGCACATAGCATATCCTCCAATATCTGAATAGTGCGCTCGGATTGTCCGTCCATCTGAGGGTGGAATGCCATGCTCAACTCAACCTGGGTGCCCAACTCTCGCTGTACCGCCCTCCAAAACTGTGATGTAAAACTGCGAGCCTCGATCTGAAATGATGGACACTGGCACACTATGAAGGCAGACAATCTCTCTGATGTAAATTTCAGCCAACCGCTCCGAAGAATAAGTAGTAGCAACTGGAATGAAGCACTCGGACTTGTTCAGCCGATCCACGATTACCCAACTACAAAGTCCGTGGTAGCCCAACTACAAAATCCATGGTGATCCGCTCCCATTTTCACTTTGGAATCTCTAGCCTCTAAAGCAAACCACCCGGTCTTTGATGCTCATACTTCACCTGCTGAAAATTAAGGCACCGAGCTACACTCCACCATGTCCTTCTTCATTCTCCTCCACTAATAGTGCTGCCTCAAATCTTGTTGCATCTTCACGGCACCTGGATGAATGGAATACCGTGAAATATGGTCCTTCTCAAGAATCAACTCACATAACCCATCTACATTGGGCACACAAATCTGACCCTGCATCACTGTGCTGAACAGTGTTCTTAAGGATAAGCAAATGGGGATCATCATACTGGCGCTCTCTGATTCTATCATATAAGGAAGACCGAGAGACCACACAAGCTAGAACCCGGCTGGGCTCTGAAATATCTAATCTCACGAACTGGTTGGCGAAAGCCTGAATAGCAACTGCAAGAGGTCTCTCACTAATAAGAATGAATGCAAGACTACCCATACTCACTGCCTTTCTACTCAAAGCATGGGCAACCACATTGGCCTTTCCGGGATGATACAGAATGGTGGTATCATAGTCATTTAGCAGCTCCAACTAACTCCGCTGCCTCAAATTTAGATCCTTCCGTTTGAACAAGTGCCAGAGGCTCTGATGATCCGTAAATACCTCACAAGGAACATCGTAGAGATAATGCCTCCAAATCTTCAATGCATGAATGATGGTAGCTAACTCCATATCATGAACAGGGTACTTCTTCTCATGAGGCTTCAACTGGCGCAAAGCATAAGCAATCACTCTAACCTCCTGCATTAAGACACACTTAATACCGATTCGAGAAGCATCACAATATACTGTATAACATCCTGAAGCTAAAGGCAAGACTAGAATTGGAGCTGTGGTCAAGGCAATCTTGAGCCTCTGAAAGCTCTTCTCGCACTCAATCGACCACCTGAAAGGAGCACTATTTTGGGTCAATTTGGTCAATGGCGATGCAATAGATGAGAAACCCCGCACGAACCAATGATAATAACCGGCAAAGCTGAGAAAGCTCCGATCTCTGTAGCTAAGGACGGTCTGGGCCAACTCTGAACCACCTCTTCTTCTTTGGATCCACCTGAATACCCTCACTGGACACCACGTGCCCCAAGAATACTACTGGGCTAGCCAAAACTCACACTTGGAGAACTTGGCATAAAGTCTCTCGTCCCTCAACGGTTGCAAGACAATCCTCAAATGATGGATATGCTCTTCTTGACTACGAGAACACAACAAGATATCTACAATGAACACTATAACAAACGAGTCAAGATAAGGCTGAAACACACTATTCATCAGATGCATGAACACTGCTGGGGCGTTAGTCAGACCACAAAACATCACAAGGAACTCGTAATGACCATAACGGGTCCTCAATGCTGTCTATAGAATGTTGGAGTCCTGAATCTTCAACTGGTAATACCTAGAGCTCAAATTGATCTTAGAGAATACCCTTGCTCCCTGAAGCTGGTCAAATATACGCGACAAAGGATACTTGTTCTTGATTGTGACTTTGTTCAACTCTCTATAATCAAAGCATATGCTTATAGTACCATCCTTCTTCTTCACAAACAAAACCGGTGAACCCTAAGGTGACACGCTAGGCCGAATAAACCCCTTATCAAGGAGTTCCTGAAGCTACTGTTTCAACTCGGCTGGTGCCTTGCTGTATGGTGGAATAGAAATGGGTTGAGTGCCCGACACCAAGTCAATACCAAAATCAATATCCTTATGCAGCAGCATCCCGGCAGGTCTGCAGGAAATACATCCAGAAACTCCTGCACCACCAGAACAGAATCAATAGTCGGAGCATGAGCACTAACATCTCTCACAAAGGCCAAATAAGATTTAAAAAAAATCTTTCCCAACCATCCGTTGGGCCTTCAAATATGGAATCACTCTGCTGGGAACATAATCTAGAGAACCTCTCCCCTTAATCCTCGGCAACCCAGGCATTGCCAACGTCATGGTCTTAGCGTGTCAATCTAGAACAACATGACATGGAGACAACCAATCCATACCCAAGATCACGTCGAAATCAACCATACTACGCAATAAGAGATCAACTCTAGTCTCCAAACTCCCAATAGTCACTACACACAACTGATTTACACGGTCCATAACAATAGTATCGCCCTCCGGCATAAAGACATGAACTGATGAAACTAAGGACTCACGGTGCATATCCAGATAATGAGCAAAATATGATGAGACATATGAATAAGTGGAACCAGGGTCAAATAATATAAGAGGCATCCCTGTGGAAAATTGAGACAATACCTGTGATCATTGCATTTGAAGCAACAACATATAGTCTGGCAGGAATAGCATAGAATCGGGCCTGACCTCCACCTGATCGGCCTCCCTCTCTAGGGTGATCTCTAGCTGACTAGGCCCCATCCTGAGCTGTCTGAGCAGGTAGTGTGAAAACTAGTGCTGAAGATGTGGCGTGACTCCTCTGCTGAGCTGGACCTCCCAAAAGGTGGGGACAATATTTTCTGATATGACCAAACTCCCCAAACTTATAGCAACTCCCTAGTACTGGTGGTGGGGATTGAAGAGAGCCCCGAGCATAGGGATAACTGGTAAAAGGACCTGGCATAGATGAGCCTGAACTGATGAAGCACGGGACGAACTTTGAGCTGGAAGGGCATTGGGAGATGACTGGCCTTGATGAGAATTGTAAGGACCATGGCCGGATGATGCACCACGGTGAACTGGACGAGCCGTCTGAGCATGCCTATAGGGACGACCCCTATTTGGAGGAACTGACCCTAAAAAGAACATCGCTGAAACCATCCGACCCACGAGGCCTCTTGGCCTCCCTCTTTCCCCGCTCCTAACTGTGGACCATCTCTATCTGCCGAGCAATGTCGACTACCTCATCAAAAGTAGCACCAGATACCCTCTCTCGAGTCATAGGAAATCGCAGCTGATATTTGAGGCCATCAATGAACCTCCTAATCCTTTCCCTATTAGTGGGAACCAACCAAACTGCGTGATGAACCAACTCAGAAAACCTCATCTCGTGCTAGGTCACAGACATGCCATCCTGCCGAAGCTGCTCAAACTGTTTGCGCAGTTCTTTCCTATGAGACTGCGACACGAACTTCTCCAAAAAGAGAACAGAGAAATCCTGCCATGTAAGTGGTACTGCATTGACTGGCCTGCGCCTCTCATAAGTCTCCCACCATCTGAAGGAAGCCCAAAAAACTGAAAAGTAGTGAATGAGACCCCACTAGTCTCCAGAATACCCGCTGTCTGAAGCATCCGCTCGCACTTATCTAGAAAGCCCTGAGCATCTTCTCACTCAGCATCGCTAAATGATGGAGGTCGAAGTCTCTCAAATCTCTCAAGTCTCCTTTGCTCATCATTAGCCACAACGGGGACTACCGAGGCCTGAGCAGATACAGTCAATTGGGCTGGTAGTGCCCCCGGTGTCTGGAGTCCCTGCATCACCTGCTCAGGTGTATGGGCGGTGGGAGTCTAGGTACCTCACCCGGCCTGAGAGGTAGCTACTATGGCTGGAACAGAAACTGCCTGAGCAAGACTGGTGCACACGATCAGAATCTGAGCTAAGGCCTCCTGAAGGCCTGGAATCACGATAGGCATAGCTGGTGCCTGAGCGGGCCCCACTGGCACAACTATATCAGGTACCTACTCCTGAGATGGAGTGACTGGTGGGTCTGCAGGTGCTGCCCTAGCTACTATACGAGCCGTACCCTTGCTCCTACCGCGGCCTTGGACACTCGCGGCCCTAATTGGTGGTAGCGGTGGTTGTCCATCCTGTCCGGTGTACGTATCCGCACCACCTGAGAGATAATAGAATAACAGAAGTTTAGTTACCGGAATCAACAAATCCGCACGACAAGAATATAAGAATGCAAAGTTTCCTAATGGTTCAACAGCCTCTCGAAGATAAGTACAGTCGTCCCGATCCACAAGACTCTACTAAACTTGCTCATGACTCGTGAGACATATGTAACCTAGGCTCTGACCAACTTGTCACGATCCAAATTCTAACTTCTTGTGATGGCGCCTATCGTGATATTAGGCAAGCCGACATTTCCAAGATATCCCCAACATTTAACGAGAAATGAATCAAAGTAGTTTTTAAATAACAAAAATTCTCATAAATGGAGAAAAAAACCAAAACACAACACATAATAACAACTCCCAAGACGAGGTGTCACAGAGTACATGGCCATCTAATGTCACAAGTTTGAAATACACTGTCTAAGATAGTCCGATACTAAATACAGGAAAGAAAAAAAGAAAAGACAAAGAAGGAGAAGCAAGGACTGCATACACTAGGCAGCTACCTCGAAGTCTCCAAAGATCAGCTGTGCAAAGTATCAACACCCACCGTGTCCAGAAACACCTGAATCTGCATATGAAATGCAGGATGTAGCGCGAGCACAACCAACTCAGTAAGTAACAATACCAAAAAAAGGAACTGAAAGTAGTGACGAGCTACACAGTTATTGTTCAATTTCAGTAATCTCAACAAAAGAAAGTAGGCATGCTTTCAATCCGGCAGTTTAAGTCAAATCAGTTTCTTCATGTCAAGTTCAAGTAAAACTGGATGTAATATCTCTTAGAAATTTCAATGTAGTGATATATGGCAGTTAATTGCATCGATGAGGAAATAAAAAAAAAATGAAAATAAAAGCACCTTCTCAGAGCAACAATGACTGAACCTTTCTCAATATCTCAAAACTCGGCACTCGGCACTCAACACTCATCACTAGTACTTAATAGGTACCTGCGCTCACTAGGGGTGTGTACAGATTCCAGAGGTGCTCCTTCAGCCAAAGCGCTATATCTCTGTAGGGTGCAATCCGATCCCGTCAATATATATACACCAATAAGGCTCGTTGCGGCGTCCAACCCGATCCACATATATAGAGCCCTGAGGCTCGTTGCGGCGTGCAATCCGATCCACATATATGCATATTGTTCAAAACTTAGCACTTATTGCTCACAAATTGATACTCAGGCCCTAACTCAGTCACTAACCTCTCCAGTCTCTCGGGCTCTCAAAAGTCACGAAATTCAGCCCAAACAGCAATAATATGATGTATCAACAATGAATAATAGAGATTAAGATATGATATGCAAGTAGAATCTGAGACTGAGTACAAACAACAAGTAACAGGTAATTCAATATGTACACGGCCCCTTGTGGGTCCCAACAATAGTAACACATGGCCTGCACATGATTTCTAGCATGATTTGCAGTTAAATTTCTATAACGTATTGAGAGTATATAACTAGCAACAAGTTATTCAGCTTCACAATTTTCATGGAATGGACCAAGTCCCAACTCCTATGGGCACGCCCGTCACTTAGCATGTGCTTCACCTCCAAACCAATCACATGACATAAAATCGGTGTTTCATACCCTCATAACTAGATTTAAAACTATTACTTACCTAAATTCGAGCAAAATCCCTACTCCAAAATTTTTTTGTCTCGCAAATCGGCCTCCGAATGTCTCGAATCTAGCCACAAAAAATATAATACAATCAACACGAGCTGAAGAATCAATTCCATAAAAAATACGAAGTTTTAATAAAAAATCAAAATCAGCTCAAAACCAGCCCTCAGGCCCACGTCTCGGAACCAACAAAAATCACAAAATCCGAACGCCCATTCAACCACGAGCATACCAAATTTATCAAAATCAGATACCGAATCGACACCCAAATCCCCAAATCAACTCTCCAAATCCCTAGCCTCCAATCCCCAAATTACACCTCAAAAACACACCTACTAGGTGGGTAAAATCAGTGGGGAAACGTAACTACTGAAGAAAATTAATGACAAGTGATTTACCTCAAGAATCCCTTCGAAATCCCTCTCAAAAATCTCCAAACCCAAGCTCAAAATTTTAGAAATGGTGAAAATCTCGGAACCTTGCTAATAAATGTTCTGCCCAGGCTTTCCGCACCTGCGACCAATTATCTACACCTGCGGACCCGCTTCTGCGGTTAAAACTCCGCTTCGGCGGAATTCACTTACCCAGCGGGCCTCCACTTCTACGACCCTTGCCCCGCATCTGCATAATCGCGGGTGCAGAATTCACCATCGCACCTGCGAGCCTTCCGCTCCTGCCCCCCTAATGTTGCATCTGCGACCACGCAAATGCGAAAAAGGACCTCATACGTGCGACCTCTACTCACCTCTTCCTTGCCAGCTTCTATGGCTCTCTTCCCGCTTCTGCGGGCTCGCATCTGCATTACCCACTCCGCAGGTGCGATTACACCAATAGTTGCAAATCTTCAGCAGCTCTTCAGCTTCAAACCTTGTCTCCAAAACCATCCGAAATCAATCCGAGGACTTCGGGACCTCAACCAAACATACCAACAAGTCATATAACACAACACAAACCTAGTCGAGTCTTCAAACCACCTCAAACAGCATAAAAAATACGAATCGTCCATAGATTCAAGCCTATTGAACTAAGGAATTTCTAACTTCTATAAACGACGCTGAAACCTATCAAAACACATCCTAATGACCTTAAATTTTGCACACAAGTCACAAATTACACCACTGACTCCAACTTCCGAAATTGAAATCCAACCCCGATATCAGAAAGTCCACTCCCGGTCAACTTCCCAAAAATTTAACTTTCGCAATTTCAAGTCTAACTCAACTACGGACCTCCGAATCACAATGTGGATATGCTCCTAAGCCCAAAATCACCCAACGAAGCTAATGGAACCGTCAAAATTTAAATCCGAGGTCTTTTTTACATAAGTCAACATCCGGTCAACTTTTTCAACTTAAGCTTTCCATTTTGAGACTAAGTGTCTCAATTCATTCCGAAATCTCTCGGGACTGGAACCAACTAATCCGTAAGTCATATAACAACTATAAAGCACAAAAGGAGCAGTAAATGGGGGAATGAGGTTACGACTCTCAAAACGACCAGTCGAATCGTTACAAAATGCTCAAAACAACCTGTCACGACCCAAAATCCCAACCTGGTCGTGATGGCGCCTCTCGTGGGGACAAGGCAAGCCAAACCAACCTAATTCCGTTCAACAGTTA
>MCJB01030407.1:0-33004 GCA_002018475.1 Nicotiana obtusifolia
AACTGCACTAATTTCCCTTTTAACCTTAAAAGAACCAGATTCCTATTACACACCTTAACTTGAAAATTCCGTAGCTAGCATCCCCCATGGTTTTGACACGTGGCAAGCACGTCTTTTCCCAACATTTCTAAAGTGTTAAGAGGTTAAAATTATTAAAATTTGAGACAAATTGGACGGTTAGATGCTAAAGCAGATCATGTGTTAAGAGGTATAGGTGGAAGGGTGGGTGATTTCTTTTTGTCACCTACTTACCTTCACTGCAGATGTGGGTCAACAGGAGTAACTTAAGTGATGCCAAAGATCAGGGGCAGCTTAATACATTTTAAGGCTTAAAGCCGAACATTATTTAGAGGCCTTCGGTCTTTTATTATATTTAAGAATCATTTTTTTTTTTGTAAAGTTTATTTTCCTACTTGTTTGAGATGCAAAGTGGTTAATAATATTTTTATAATCAATTTCTTCTAATAATTCTTTATCAATTGACAATACAGTCAATCTATTTAATCTTTTTCTTTTTTGAAACATTGTTTAAAGAGCTCCATGTTGAGGTTGTACAAACGTTTCAATCTTTCTCTTTTTTTTTAATTGTGTGATCAAGTAATCTCATTGATATTTTTTTAGTTGACAAATTTAAATCCTAAAGCAATATACAACAACAACAACAACAACCCAGTAAAATCCTACAAGTGGGGGCTGGGGAGGGCAGAATGTACGCAGACCTTACCCCTACATCAAGGGGGCAGAGAGGCTGTTTCATATAGACCCTAGACCCTCGGCTCAAGGAGACGAAAAAGACAATATATCAGTACTATCAACAGAAACCATAGAAATAACAACAGCATCATAAGTACCAGAAAATAGATGAAAAGCAATAATAATAACATGTAAGTAAGGCTCGGCACTATGAAAAGTGGAAGAATCGAGTGGACACAACAATAACCCCTAGCAGTCTAGGACACAACCCTATCGTACTAGCCTCTCACCCGGTACGAAGTAGAAAAGTGCTCCACTACCTCCTAACCTACAACCCTAATACTCGACCTCCACACCTCCCTAAAGCAATATATATCGTATAAAAATAATACCTATATTAGGTAAAAATAACAAATGTCAAATTAAAAGAAAAAGATAATAAGACAATGAAAACAATAAAGCATGATTCCAGAAGCTAAATTATTTGATATTAAAATTAAATTTCATTGCTCTAACGCTTAAAAACTTGAGAAAGAATGAAAAGTATGTGCAATTTAGTCTGTTCAATGTTCTTTGTCTTATCTTTGAGGGAAAAGATAGTTTAATATGGAAAAGAAAAGAATGTACAAAGTATAAATTTGAATATGAGACTGGAGAAAAAAGAAAAGTATATTGATGATAAAATATAAATTACTAAATGATCACTATTTAATCACTTTTTACATAAAGATCTTATATTTTTTATTTTAAAACATTCATTATTTTTTCAAAAAATTAATTAAGTTCATTATTAAAAAATGAGGCCTCACTAATTTGGGGGCCTAAAGCCATTGTCTTAGTGGCTTTGGCCTTGAGCCGACCCGGCCAAAGATGGCACCAGACACCAAGTCCCGGATTTTCCCTAACAGAAGAAAGGAGGAGACACTCAAGTTTGAAATTCAAACAGAAAGGACAATATGCTGGAGAAATAGGGCCAAAACACGGCCTTCCATTGGTTCAGAGCATTTGTTGGCCCAACTTAATGAGAGGATAGACCAAGAGGAACCTAAAGGGGAAAAGGCAAAAAGCAAAAAAAACACTTTCATATCATGCAATTAGCTCTACCCCTTCACCCTTCCCTTCTTTCTTGCCTCCACTCTACCAAACCAAAGGGCCTCTAAGAGTTTAGAGTGCACAACATTTAGTGGCGCATTAGCATGCGTAAAAAGGAAATAGCCTACCATTTTTCATTATCAAAAAGAGAAAGGAAATAGCCTACCATTTTTTATTTTTAGTAGTGCTAGTTCCAGTGTAGCTTTTGCATCTTCAATGCTGTCATGCCCATTGCCTGAGTCCTGTATCTCCCTGCCGAGAAATTTTCTGCTCAGAACGCGAAGAGCAGCTTTGTAGGATCCTCTTGGATTTTTGTACAACACAGCAGTATCGATTACCAAATTATGACAGATCTTCAGGGCTAACAAATCATTTTCTAAGGAATGCCCAACCAGAATGGTCTCCTTGTGAACCAGTTTCAAGAACTCCTCCTGCAGAAACAAAAATTAGTTAACACAAGTAGGACATGTATAGCAAATCATCCACCATGCAAATCCAAGAAATCTGCAAGAAACTATTAATGATGATTGCTTCATTTCCAATTATTAAAATGGAAGAAAGAGGCTAGCCGACAAAAGGCTCTACTGATGAACCTGGATATCTTTAAGAGTGGTGGTCACATCCTCCAACATCTGACAAGTAATTCCACTATACCTGCAAAAGTTCAGGTTGCTAAACATAAAGCAAGGCTATCACTTAATGAAAAGAGAGGAAGAATATATATTTAAACTGCAAACAAGCTAAAGGTGTTCTTTCAAGTTAAAGACTTGCGTCCAGAGTTGATGTGTTTCCGTCCCACCCAAACAAAAAAAAAAAACTAGAGAACAGACTGTAAAATCTTCAAGAAAGAGAACGTAAGTCCTAGGTTTGTTTATTAGTTGTCTTCCTCTCTTTTTTGGGGGGAAAATATTTTTTTTCCTGCAGCGTTATGTAATTTCGTCCTTAACAACCATTTTAGGTTACCTAACCAAAAAAGCAACTATTTTAGCTAATAAACGAGAAATTTTCTTTCACCTACATCAGAAGAAAATTGACACAGTTCAGCAACTGCAAGTTGAATTTCAGCTGTGTTAGCCTCCCCACTGAGCATTCCCCCCTTCCCCACCCCCACCCCAAAAAGAACACCCCCATCTTTCTCTTCGATGTCAGAAATTGTGAAAATGCAACAATCTTTAAAAATGAACTTAAGAAAATAAAATCAGAAGTTATTCTTTCTATGAGAAACTGATAGCAACACCAAGAGATAATCAGAAAGTGAGAATAAACAGCTATCTTTCCCGTAAAACTCTTAAAGTTGACTTTTGCATTCTTAAACAACAGTTTCCTTTTGAATCATCCATCCAGTTCTGTTTCCACATTGTCCCTCACTAAGCCGAGAATGGAATTACACTCACTCTACCCCATAACAATATAAAATGGGAAAACACAGAGAACAAAAAAAGGAAGATAAAAACTATAGCCCTACAAACTGCACACCAATTTTGTTACCTTCTCAAAAAAAAAAAAAAACAGGCACCCCGAATTACCACCCACATAACCCTTCTGCCATTTTTGCATACCTTGCTGGGAAAGTATGGTTTGAGGTGAGATGAGCTGGTTTTGATGGAGGTCTAGAATTTCAAGAATATTTACCGTAGGAGATAAGGTTGGTGGAAATATTAAGATAAAAAGGTGAGAGACAATAGAAAGAGAAAGAGAAAGAGAAAGAGAGAGAGAAATAGAATGATTTTATAGGAAATACTAAGAAACTTTTTGTTTATGGTTAACAGGAATTTATCCCTAAATTAAAAGAACAAACGAAACTGAAAAGGGGAAGCTGCAGAGGGAGATTAGATCCTGGCTGTGAAGCTCGAGTCTTTAGTAATATCTTTTTCTTGGTTCCATTTTCTTATTCTTTCTCCTTCTGTGTCTTTTTCCCCCTCCTTGTTTCCTTTCGTGATTCGTCTTAGAGAGCACTTTTCTTTTACTTATGGCAATGAGAGTGGAAAATGAGGAAAACATAAAAGATAATAGACAGAGAAATAAGAACAAGGGCATGGTGAAGTGGTCAATGAAGTGCGTGCAAACGTAGCCAGGGTACAAATCCCAACGGAGACAAATGACACTTGGTAATCTTTTCCATCTGTGTAAATCTTGGTAGGCAGTACCCGGTACCTGTGTTAGTGGGATGTAGCATCTACTCGGTGGAATAGTCAAGGTGAACACAAGTTGGCCGGATATCACCATTATGATTTAAAAAAAGAGACAAGGAAGAAGCAAAAATTAATCTAATTCTCAGATTTAACTTGGCTTGGTTCCTTTATTAAAAAAAAGATATAACGTCTCAGTTCTCTTTTCCATGAACTATACTAGGTAGTTTTTATTATTACCCGAATTTTTGCGCTCAAGAAAATACTAAATACACAATAAAGTTCATCGATTTGATCAAACTTATGTGGCAGCCCCAAGATCAAAATGGTAACAGTAGTCAACTCTTACTAAACCAAGCATGAAAACTTGACATGCAGGACATTCTTTTGATTGATTAAGATCAAATAAGAGTCAAAGAAAAACAAAATCAAGCTTTGACAGTAATACATGAATGCCTATTAACATGGATATACCATTTGAATACCACTGAAAAGCAAATTCCATAAAAAAGAAACACAATAAAAATCATTTGGAAGTTGATATAAAACACAGACTTCAACAATAATATGGTGGCTAATTCTCGAATCTACTAAGTATATATTTTAGCATGTGTGATCAACTGAAAATTTAGAAGTTAGCAGACATAAGCACCTAGTATTGTAGTCAACAATGTCATTTGATGGTTTGACCAATTTATCCAGCAGAACCTGCAAATGGTTAATGATATTAGCAACAGAAAAAGCAGTAGTCCTATTGATATCATCTGAAAGACCATCAGCCAATTAATCACAGATCAAAATCTCTCGAAACAGGCCAGGGAGGTATACTTGACATTAAGTTGAGACTTTTGATGACCATACAGGAGGATAAAAGAAGCAAAAAGAACTTGTAGACCATCGAATTCGCGTAAAACACGTACAACGGAATAATATCCATTAACACATGATGCATGGACCAACGGGCAATATAAATGTGCTAACTTGTTACATCTGTTCAAAAAGACGCCTGGATCACTACAGGTTTCAGCTATACAAATCAACAATCCCAACATATATGCAGTCTGATTCTTATTAAAGTAATGCAGAAAGGCCCAAATAGTGCGGGAAGGATATAGATGATTCATATAGGCGATCCCAACTAGATGGTATTGAGGTGAATTTTTTTTTTTTTTGGGTGTAATTGATTGTTGATTGATTGATAAAGGGAAATATATACCTGCTGACTTGTTATATTTTTAACGAAAAAAGGTGCCTGGATCACGACAGTGGTCAACTACAAATATAAATAATCCTGACATATATGCCAGCTGGTTCATATTAAAATAAAAGTTTCCTGACAAGGCTGGTTCACATAAACTAATTACGGACCACCTCTCAGAAAGGCAAAAAGACCAACAAAAAGTCAAAAGATCAGGATAAATGGCATTTTACATAGAAAACAACTCACTATGGACCAAACTACATGATGAGGAAACAACTTCAAACATAATGGAACTATTAAAGTAATAAATAGATCACCTAATTGTCATGCAAGCGAGGGACGAAAAGTTGAGCAAGAAAAGAAATAAGATGAAGTACCTGTCCTTTAACATCCACTAGTGTCACTCTGGTAAGCTCAAAGCCTTCCCTTGTAATACACTACAAAGACAGATATTCTTAGTAAAATGAAATGAGCTTTGTTTGCAAAGCATCCAATTTAAAGAACAATGAATCAATGATAAACAAGCATTTCCCTGTTCCAGACCAAAAAGGTAACTAGTTAAGCAAAGAAAAAATTAAGAACAGCAGGCATAACATATCTGTCAGTCTGCCTACAGAAGATACATCAAAATTTATTGTTTTGGCTTCACATGCAACACAAAGAAGCTTCTTGATAAAATGTATATGCAGTCGCAAGCAGTGGAAGAGCCTTTCTATCGTTGAATAACATTGATGAGACAAACCACATATGAGGTTCAAAGCAAAGGCTATTTGCAGCGGAACACACTGATAGAAAAGTACGTTATACTTCTTGTACTAACTTCAGAACTCTAACTTCTTGTACCATCTTCAGAACTTTTAAGTCCAACTAATCTGAACACAACTTTTATCACCATTACCTCAACTGATATTTTATATTATATACATCACTTTTGAATCACATAAACTGACAAATCGAAGTCTCCTCCCATCACCAAATTTGTCAAAGATATCTAGATGCAGTAATAGTTAAGCTACTACTGTAAATCATATCTCATCCAAAAACATGACTACTAGTCATAATTAAAATCCCCACCATCTTCTCTTTATCTTCATGGAGTAAGGAAACGAAGAGAAGCAGACAGCATTCTTATGCAATATAAGTACGTTAGAAATACTAAACCATAAGATTATGATGAACAGATAAAGTTAAATTGCTGTTAAGTTACCATCTCGCAGTCAAGGGCCAAAATTTCATGTGGAGATGTTCCTGAAGGAGCAGGGAGCGATGAAAGAAATTCTACATGGGTAATGAAATACCATGGTAAACTGTCAATAATCTTAATGAAATAATTCAATAAATTTCAAGTTCTTGGAATACATGTCACCTGGTTGGTCATAACAGTATCCATTTTCTTCTAGTTCCTTATCCGTAAGTGTGTAATAACTGATAGGAAATGGTATATCCTTTTTTAGGTCAACAAAAGATAGAGGCTCCGTAGTGGGAGTCCCAGCACCTGCATGAATAAGGGGATGCTTAAGGTATGCTTGGAAACTTGGGTATTATCGAAACACAACATAAGAGAGTGGAAGGGGGAAAAAAGTTCCTTTTTGATTTTTGACTGCTCCTGCGTGCATATCATTTGTGGCAGTGCCACCACTCACCCTCCCCTTAAAAAGATCCACTTTTCAAACAAAGACCTATTTTTGAAAATCTCCATGATTTATATTCTAAATATCTGCAATAGAACTCAATGAAATATAATAGTTCTAAATGTCATCTTCTTGTTACTTGTCAGATCTTTGGAGATAGTCTATCTCCATTATTAAGTTCATATATTGCAAAAAGGGTCGCGTTTTTGTTTTTTCATGGAAGAGACAAGAATTCAACATTTTACTGATATTTACAACTGCTACGTAAGTAATTCTATCCTTCATGCTTTGACCTTTAAACATCAATGAAGATGGGGAAACAAAAAGTCATTATTTTCAACTCGTGCTCTTGAGTTTGCATATCTGGAAAAGGTTTGCTGCGCCTCCAAACAGGATGTTTGCTCAAATCAGACACTATGAGCATTTTTTTAAATCACTAGGGTTGCTAATAAGAATCAATGTGGTAACAAGTGAATGGTGTATTAGACAATATGCTTTATGCCATCACTTGACAAACCTGCTATGTCACAAGAGACGAGAAACTATAGGCAAGTATTAAACCATAACCACTAACCAGAGCACAAAGAGCTCAATTGAGAACTGTTCAGAAGAACCTTTAACTGTTAAATTCAGTTTTTGGGGTTGTCAGCAATGCTCGATATCTGAATTAAAACAGGCGAAAAAGCAGAGAGCAGTTAAGCAAATCCAAATTAAATAAAATCAAGCAACTTGTCTATTTCTGAAAAGTCGTGGTAGAATATTCACCCAGTTCTCTAATTTAACAGCCAGCAGAAAATCCAACCATTCTAGCAGGAACCATCCATGAAGGTTCTCTAAAACTTATAGGGGCAAAAAGTGTAACATAACAGATCTTAGAAAGGTGCAGACAAGGTTATAAATTACAACATAGAACACAGCAGTCCTGTTGATATAAAGTTGAAAGAGACTGTGCCTGCTTTACCAGGCATGTCGTTTCTAGACCTCCTTCGCACAAGCAAATGAACCTCTACCATCTTAAAACTAACAAGAAGGGGAACCACAATAGCAAAGGAATTGCAACAAAGACTTCTAGAATTTTTCTTGGATCAGACTCGGACCTTGTTCAGAAGACTCGGTGTTTATTGGTGAAATGTGCTCAGCTTCTTTCCTTTTCCTCTTTGATTTGTATGTAAGGAGTGCATCTATGGTCTGATTTCCATCTGATACACAGCTACCATGACAACAACCAATAATAATAAAAAAACCATAATTTCCATTGACAGAAAAGTACCAAAAAGTTTAAAGACAAGTAACACAAGGTTATAAGATATTGATTATTTGAACATTAATGTATAAGCAACCTGAGAGCTAAAACTGGCCTCGGAATACCACAGCATTCTTTGAAACCTTTGAGCACTTTAGACTGTGATAAATATAGAGCAGCATCAAGGCCAGGAACATACAGCATAACCACTTTAGGTATCAAAGGCTTGTTCTGCATGCAAAAAGAAAGAGGGAAAGAAGAAACTACATTCAGCCTCTAAGGAAGATATTATTCACCAGAAAACTGATTCGGACCATCCAAAAGCCAAACAAGCACCTTCATTTACTAAATTCTATCTCCCTACACGTCAAATCACAAATGTGCAAAATATTAAAAGTTCAGGACGTATAACACCCCGAATCTCATAAGACAAAAGACCCAGCAGCAAGTAAAACCATAACCATTTCTTTAGTATTATCAAAATTTCATTGATTCTGTTTCAAATAGAGCTCGAACTCAAGTAAGAAAATCTTGCAACTAACTCATTCTCCTAATGACTCACAGTGACATCTAAGATACTGCAACTATGTGTGTTGATGGTAGATTCTGTATATTCATCACACAGTAACATAAAAGTCAAAAACAGGAACTAGTATTTGAATTATCTAAGATTAAAGAATAAAGCTGAGTCTAAGACTACATATTAGTAAATGAAGGGTAATTTCGAAGACTACAAGTTACTAAATGAAGGGAAGCATACAAATGCATTTTTGTGAATTCATACAGGTATTTGCTACATACAGCAAAATATGTCAATGTGAATACCTAAGATGGGAATTAAGTCCAAAATTGATTTCTTTCTTTTCTCTTCCCCTATAGCCCATTATTTCTATAATAAAAACACCAAATCCATGTCAGCAGATATTTACAAGTTGTCAATGTGACTCAACTGAGTCAGAATGGTATTCTTTCCTTACACCAGACTAACAATTAAAAAATGATCTTTCATTTCACATTGTCCCCGCTATTTTGGACAAATCTTCGATTTCTTTCATTACATGTGTCAAGAAGAGACATAAAGGAGAGATGACTTGATTCTTTTCGAACGGGTGGGTCAGTAAGTGAATCTAACAGCACATAATTGCACAATATCAGATACTCCATATTGATTTATATAACCATCCACATACTTCTTTAGATTTCAACTATCTGTGTCAAATACCATAATGTAGGTCACTGGCAAAACCTAGATCATCTATCTAGTCTGGAGATGCAAATGAACAGTTAAGGTTATCGTTCTTCAGTATAATCTAGATCACCTAACAAAGAATCATTGTTGGCTAGGTTATTTATACATCTGTGTTAAATATATAAATAATCCAGTAAGCAATGAATCCTTGAAAAGGACTCTGGTTGAATGATAAATCTCAAGGTAAGGACATCTCAACCTGTCCTCACCGGATTGTCATCGAAGAATTACAAAAGAGTGAGATGTTTGTGCATCTGATATACATATAAAGAGACGCACGAAAAAGCACGCAAAGAATGAATGAAATGCATTACTTTGATAAAAGCCCATGACGGCATGAACCCATCAGCAAGCACCCAAGTGACAAGACCTTGCACGTCCTGTATTATCACATTAAGCATGATAAATCAACTTCTAACCTCTTGTAAAATAAGAACAAATAACCTCGATTAGGATGCTGTAGAACATACTTGAAGGTTCAAGGTTGAGTTGGATTCCGGTTGATTGAAAACAATATCTGCTCTCCCCTGCACCAAACTCAAAACTTGAATACCAATCACACAGACATTTATACACAGTTCAACCAACATGCATGTATCGAGTTATTGTTTCTCTTGCACAATGACATATATTAATGGATCAGGCACAACTACTCTGGAAAATTTAACAACATAACCACTGTCTCCAAAACAAGCACAACAAAAATAACTACCAACCACCAGATGGAGAATGATGCTCACAACAGGAATAGCATGTAATGGTGGTCCAAATTTTTAATAACACATATTAATTTTTCCAAACAACATTACTCTTCTTCAGGTGAGCAACTTAAAAAGTCTATACAATACAACCCACTTAAATGAACTAAGTTTGCAAATCGCAAAAGATAGTTCTTTTATCGGTGTTAAAAAAAGATACTTTCTGTTGAGTTGTCCCACATCGGTGGGATTTGAGGTCTTTGGTCTCCTTATATGGTCTTGGGCAATCCTCATCCCATAAGCTAGCTTTTGGGGTTGAGTTAGGCCCAAGGTCCATTTATCATGCTTTTGGGATTGAGTTAGGCCCAAGGTCCATTTATCGTGGTATCAAAGTCAGGCCCATCCCAATTATTGTTACCGATGTTGGGCCCCCATTTATGTTGTCCACGCTCCAGAGTGCAGGCCTGGGCGTGAGGGGGTGTGTTCGAGTTGTCCCACATCGGTGGGATTTGAGGTCTTTGGTCTCCTTATATGGTCTTGGGCAATCCTCGTCTCATAAGCTAGCTTTTGGGATTGAGTTAGGCCCAAGGTCCATTTATCATTTATCACTTTCTTTTCCCACATTTTTGGTCTCATCACTTTTCTCCATTTTGAGTTTCTATCAGAACTAGTTATTTTCCAAGGTTAATGCCTTTATAACCAATTTCAATCTAATCCACAATCAAAAACATATCTCCTGCAATTTTTTCACTAGCAATGATCTCAATTTCTCTCACCAAGATTCCTCTTTTAAAATTAAAAAAGGATTTCTTGAAAAACGATTCCTCTTTTAAACAATTGAAACTCCAGCCAATACAAACCAAATAAATTAACTCATCCCACAAGCTCTAAAAAGGTTTTCTTCCCTTTTCTAATTTTTTTTCCGCCTTCACTCTTATCTCCCTTCTGGTTGTCTACATAAACCAGTAAACTAGTGCATTAATAACAAGAAATCCATGAAATACAGATTACTCAACAAACTCAAAAAGAAGTATATGTTTGTATTTCTTGGAGCTGTAAGGAAGAAGACTGCAGTAGGCTGATTTCTGTTTCCTTGTTGTTCTGTTCTTGTTCTGTACCATCTTGGTACCATTCAATAAAATCTTTATCTTATTCAAAAAAAAAAAAGCTGTGTTTTGACAAAACATGAAAGAGACCCAAGTGGATTTAACTCATAATATAAGCTAAACGAATTCACATTCATGATGTATAACAGTAGAACCTTGGTAAATACACAACACATATATATATATAACATGAAAAAGTTCCAAACCTGAGGGCCGTAAACGTCAAAGAAGGGTTTGTGTTTAGGGTCTTTGCAGGTATTGTGTTGTTCTTCGGGCGTTTCTTCTGTTTTACTGTTCTGGCAACTCATTTTAGTTGTGAAGAGAGGACGGAAGCAACATGGAGAAGTACTTCGTTAGGGCCGGAGACTTCTTATACATTTTTTTCATGAAAAAAGGTTTCGAAATGTTTTTTTTTTTTTCTTTTAAATGTTTTTTACAAAAGGTAATTTTACATAGAGCAAAATTTCTATGATAAAAAATTTATCTGAAGATTTAAATAACAGAAAAGGAACTGATGACAACAAATTTCTAATTCGTTTTCGGGAGTTCATAATTAATTTTAAGAAAAACAATCATGACTTTTCGCATATGATTGATTAACAAACTCATAGTTTCTTTTTTTTTGATTGGCTTAACTCATTATTAGTTTTTGAATTACCTTAAAAGTTCAATAGGTTTATATTATCAGAGCTAAAAGTTGGTTCCCAGATTAATTAATATGGTTAGCATAGTGTAGGGAAAAATTTTATATAGAGAGAGAATACTATATCGTTTTTCTTTCAGGTCGTATAAAAATATGTTTCGAACTTTTAAAAATAATCCAGGGTACATAAATTTTAATCAGCGTATAATATCTTGTTAAAGACATTGATGAAAACAGAATCCTAAATATATCTTATTCATTGATATTTTTTCTTGACGGTAGTCGGTGTTAATAGTACTTTCTCACTTCGTGTTTTAGTTTATTTAACCTCTCTCATAACAATATATGATTTTTTATATAAAGTTAAGATAAAGAATAATACAGAAAACTCACTAGTCCATGTTAGTACGATAACCTTTTTATTAGTATTGATCAGTATACTGCTGTTGTTTTTTAGACCATTTGTTCCATCATTTGGCATGGATGGAGTCCATCCAAGTTGAACGAAATACACAATGAAGAAATATGGCAACTATTTCCTCTCTTAACAAGTTAATTGAAAACAGTCTTTTTATCTTTAACGAGGTGGGGATAAGGTCTGCATACTCTTCTTCCCCAGATTTCACTTATGGGATCACATTGAGTATGTTATTGTATATATAACAAGTTAATCTGCACAAGACGAGCATGTCAAATAAAGGTAAACAAGCCAAAATTATCATTTCTGAAGGCATGATACAGGCCATCACAAAGAATTTACATTTTAAATTAAAGATTTACATCTCTCTGGCTTCTGCATAACACCTACCGCCGCCATCTAAAATCCTAGATGCCAATACTTTCTCTGCAGTTAACATCCTCGTTCCACCACTATGCCACCGTGATTCTCATCTGATTCTCCTTTTTTATAGAGGGCAAATGCAGGTGTTTGGAAGTGCAGTCTCTTTGTAGGAAGGATATTGTGAAGATAGGCGGCAGTGTGAAGTGCTTCTACCCAAAAGGTGGATGGAAGACGAGCATGAAAAAGGAGTGCCCGGATAATGTCATTTAAACGGCGGATCATTCTTTCGGATCTACCGTTTTGTTGGGATGTTTGTGGGCATGAAAAACGAAACACGAGGCCATTAAGAGCAGCAAAATTTTTGAATTCATTGTTATCGAATTCCCCCCGAGGTCACATTGAAAAGTTTTAATGATCGAGTTGAATTGGGTTTGGATTAGTTTATGAAATTTGGAGAAAGTGGGAAAGGTTTCAGATTTATATTTTAGTGGATACACCCAAACATAATGTGTGTAATTGTCAAGAAGAACCATATAATATTTATATCTTGAATTACTCAAAACTGGTGATGTCCACAGATCACAATGAATAATATAAAACGGTTTAATTGTACTAGAAACAGAATCAATAAAAGGTAACCGTTTACTGTTGGAAACTTGACAGGAGTGACAAGCTAGATGTTCAACCTTACATTTATGAATAAAATAACGACTAAGGTAATTTAGCACATTCGCTCCGGGATGTCCAAGACGATCGTGCCATGGTGTGGATGTTGATGACATGAGAGAGAATGTGGGCGGAGTGAGTGGATAAAGATCCCCATTGCTATTGTGTCGGGAAAGGAGATGCCCATCCTTGAGGTCCTTTAAAGAAAACCCAAAAGGGTCAAATTCAATGGAAACTTGATTATCAGTTGTAAATTTACGAACTGATAATAGATCTTTAATGGCATGTGGGGAGTGGATAATTTGATTTAATTGGTAGGTTTTGTTAGGAAGTTTGTAAAAGCCATTACCGGAACCACTAATAGGTAAACGTTCACCATTACCGACAAAAATAGGATTTATAAGTAATAAACATGGAGTGATTAATTTACCTGAATCCGATGTGATGTGTGAGGATGCACCGGTGTCCATGTACCACTGTGGGTCAGTGTAATTGAGATTCAAATTTGTGAGAGCTGTGCCGATATCACTTGGGTTGAGAGCATTATTTCCTGTTGGGCCGAAATCTGGTGATGTGTTGATGTTGGTGACCGTATAGGTCGGGTGTAGTGGCTGTTTGTCGGCAATAGAGTTGTTGTTGTTTGTAGTTGCCGGTTCATCACCCATGATGAGGGGATGGGCGAAAAACAAAAAAAAACAAAAAAATTAGAGTAAAAAGGCTCTGATTACCATGAAGGAATATGATCTTCTTTATTGATTCTCAATGGTTTACATGATCCCTATTTATAGTGCTAGAATACAAATCAAAGACCAATAGGGATTAGTATAGGAACTAAATCAAATCAATGGAAGATATGAAATAATAAAGATACTTTCCTAATATAAAATATATTCTCCTAATATAAAATATAAGATATACTTTCCTAATATAAAATATATTCTCCTAATAGTGCTTTCTGTTAGCACATATATTGAGACCTAAATAGAATTAATCAATTTTCTTTTTAAAAATATCAATTATAAAATGGTCAAAAAATAATAATTCCCAAAAGAAAAATGAGTATAAACATAGCCAATGCAAAAGCTTAACTCTACGTAGTCTTAATGAAAATGAGAATTGAAGAAGCAATATGAATGGGTAGAGGATAAGGGAAGAAACTTGCGGGTAGAAAAGCCATTGCAACTGTAGGAATTCTTTATTCTTTATAAATACTCCCTAGGTTTCAATTTACAGATTGTAACAGTTTATAACCACAACAACCATTCTATTTACATATATAGATAATAAACTAAAAAAATTTTGGTACCCAAATTTTTTTATATAACATTTACTTGCTATAAATAATCAACTGATTTTTAAAGAAATTTGTACTCTTTAGTTTTACTATATTTCACTAAACTAGGCATTTACAAAACTTGAGAAATCTATTGTACCGGATAGAAAAAGCAAAGAAGTAGATGTAATTACTCTGTTGCGTTATTACACAATTATAATATTTTTTGTGCTTCTTCCTTCCCATGGAGAAATTCTAAAGAAATTATCAAATTACTTGCCACAACTATAAAGTCAGTTACCGAATTATTTAGAAAAAAATAGTGACATACCTGATATTATTCTACCAATTTCTGGCTAACCATAGTCTCTTGTTCTCCATTTTAATTTTTACTCTTGGAGAGGGAAGTAAAACAAAGAAAGGCTGAAGCTACTACATCTAAATTCAAATGCAATTGAGGAAATCAAACATGAATATAAACATTGCACAAACTATAATTTCAGATGATATCAAGTAAAACAAATGAAGTTACAAAATAATATAGGATTAGAATTAGATTTCTGGGAGAGCAAAATACTTCTATTGGAACAGTCCTTGAGCATTGGAATTATTTTTGAGTTATGGAAAAAAACTAATGAACAGAAAGAAAATAGAAAGATTTAAAGGAAAGAAATAAATAGTAATAATGATGAGATTTAAGTGAAGCGAAAAATGTAACGGAAAAAAAGTATAGAAACGTTATAGAAAAATAGATGAATAGTATATTAATGATGAAAAAAGTAAATAAAGCATACTTAATTGTTAGCAAATTTTAAATGCAAAAATAAGGAAAAGGGTGTAAAATCTAAGAAAAAAGATAAATGTGATCCTTGGCCAAAAAAGCATGCCACATCGTCTCTCATTTTCCCAATTTTATTATATATATAGATTGTTATAGCATCATAATAAAACACGGATATTCGACGCCGGTTGTCGGTAAAATAAGATCCAAACTGTTGTAAAATAATATGCCTAGTTTTCGTTTTCTTTTTCTTTTTTCTCTTTTTTAGTTTGCATGATCAAATTATTAGCTCGACTTGCGTCGCTTTACGGGACCCAAACTAAATAAACTTTATTGTGTAAGAAAGTCGAAAGAAAATAGATTTGAATGCGTGAGTATTTACACATTTAACACCAACTGCCATACCGAATTAGTTTCATGAATAATCAATCAATTGCAGTCTACATTTATCGGCCAGAAGTAATAGCATTTGGAAGGCGTATTAAATTATAATTCTCTACGTTGTTTCTAAGATAAATCATTTTAAAAATCACGTGGATCGTCAATTACCCGAGATTTTGGAATTTTATGATATTGTAGTTGTTAAAGTTCATATAATTCCAAAATACTCCTGCTTTAGAAAACAACAAGGAGTATATGATGACATATTTTTCAACGACTTTATTTATTATTTCAAAGATAAGAAAAGTTTCAAATTAAGATTAATGCCTTTTACGTTCATATATTATCAGCGAGCCAGCCACTGTTGAAATTCAAAGATGAGAACCATCAAAAAGATAGATTTAGGAGAAAAAAGAAAGTAATAATCTTTTGCCACAATCTTTACTTTCTTGAGTCACATTTGAAGGGCGTTACAACTGACAACTTTTCACATTGCCATGTGAGAAACATTCTGAGCATGCACTTGCTCTATCACAAACATGTCATTTTGTTTAATTAAGATGTCTTGCTTTTAAGAAGAACAGAAAGGAAAAAAAAGTGAAGATCAGAACAAAATAAGCAACCATTTTCGATATCTTTGAACTACACAAGGAGATGTTGCCATGTTCATATATCAACTCTGAGGATTTCAGGCCTTTTTTAAAACCATCGACCTTGCACGTAGATTCAAAAATATTCCCCTGAAAATTGATTAAAACAGAGAGCATTAACAATACTGTGAATGAAATCATAAAGATCGGAACATATTTGACTGTAGCATAAACAGAAACAAGCAGGGAAATGGTGTACACCAGCAACATGCGATAATACTGTGAAAGATCACTCTGAATTGCAGTGGAACATACTGGTGATTTACCCACCCAACAACAGGCCAAAACTGCACAATTATAAAGAATACCTACAGTCATCACTCACTAAAGAACAAAATTAGAAAAACAAATTGGACTTGGGAGAGGGCGAATTTGACAAACCGTCCAAGCTGTATACTCCATTTTGGATATTCCCTCTTGATATTAGATTTCACCTGGATCCAGGGTCTTCCTGTGCATAATACAAAATAATGTTCAGCCAAAACCGTTATTCCGTGTGTGCCATAATCATACCTGTACCTAATGGAAGGTCACCAAACCTAAATGAGCCAGACTGTTATAAGATCCATTTCTGCAGATCTTTCAAAAACTTATGCAACATATAGCTCCATGAAGGAGAAGAAATTGTAAGGAAACGAGAAACTCATGGTTTACTTTCCTTATCACCTGTTTTCGGTTGTTTCTAGGATAGGATGGAAGGTAAAAGATATAATTCCTCATTTTAAACTAGTTTATGCATTACAGAATGAGTGTTAAAACCTCTTAAGTCCTATTTCAGAGGGTTCAAGAGCTCCTCCTCTAATACTACAAGCTTCTTTACAATTATAACTCTTTAACTTGAAGATTATGTCTATCCGCATGCCCTTTGACTCCTTAACTAACAAATCCTAATTTGACTGCAAGGCCATTTTTGTCTACTTGGACATTTAGTTGTAGAAAATGATGTTGAAGTTTCGTGTGATGGTATACCATGCAATAGTTTATGAGTTACAAAGTTGAAAAGCAGTGGCAACTCGAGATAGAAACTCACTTTCAACAACTAATCCATAGTAAACCATGAAAACCAAGTTATTCCAGGGTGAAGATGTAACTTGTTCTAGCAACACCTGAAACAATTTAAAATGCAAGTTCACATTCTTGTAAATTTATCAGCATGGTTTATTCACTTCTTTCTCTATCTGTTAATATTATTTGGCAAAACAGTAAACAAGTAGACTTTCAAGCAGGGCAATGTAGCAATTTACCAGGTCGTGAGTGCACAGTTAAGCAGTTCTATTAATATAGATTCATGTTGAAGACAAAAAAGGAGGTAGATCAGATCCATAAAGTACAAGATAAACGTGTAACTTCTGCTTACAATGTAAAATATCCTGTTTCCTGCTGCTTATCCTAATCATCCAAAGAAGAAAGGGGTTTAGTACCTTTTTGGCAACTGTACTCTTGTCTCGTTTCCCCTTGAAAATTTTGTCCAGTAATAAGTGAAGAAAATGCCCAAATGGTCCAAGATAGACAACGCCAAAAAGCTGCATGTAGTTACAGCCAAAGCAGATGATGACATCCCAAATAGCAGCTTAAACGCGCAAGCAGAAGAATATGATACAAATGATACTAAATGAAAAATGATTTTGATGTGCCATGTCAGAAACAACCCCGAAATTGAAGAGAATTAGACACAGAATTGCAACTAAACTTAATCTACAGCAATAACTACTCCTCCAAAATCTCAAACTAGTTAAGGTCGGCTATATGAATCCTCTATGTGCATGATTGCTCCACTCGCGCATTGCAACTAAAGTTAGCCAGGAGAGGAAGTTTTCTATATATGTGTACTAGCAACTGCTTGCCCTGTTTTCAGTTTCTCAAACCTCAATGACAAATTTTTAAAGCAACTCAAGATGTTGAAGTGATCTCAAGCATATTCCATACTAGTTGTCAATTATTTGAAACATTTCCTTCTCTTCTTATTTTCAACTTTCCTAGAATAGTGGTGTAACAAGTAATCATATTCCACGTATAGTTCTACTTGTAAGATCCCACTCCTGTTTTAGGATTTGACAATCTCGAAGAGGAAATTATAAGATTAGCCAGAAATAACCCCTCTTCTCCTCAACAAAGGCTACAGTTCTAAGACTCAAGTGCAGAAGCCTTTGTACAGTAGGGTCAGTACAAGAAAAGAGACTTCACGCAAAAAAAGAATATCTGTAACATCCTTTGCGGCTCATAACCAAAGCCTTTTCCCCGTACGTTGTAAACTTTTCGTCTAGCAGAAGAACTAGAATCTGAAATCAAGTTATCCATTCAACCACCAGATGGGCACATCTGAAGTATTTATCCAAACGAGAACGGATCACCGGGATCCAAACATAAAGATTCAAGAGACAATGATATCATCTGTGCCAATGTAAAGTAGATTGCATTTAAGATCAATTCTGCTGACATATGCACGCTCTTCAGCACAATAATTCTGCCATTTTAAGAAAATTCTGAGAAAAGCTGATCACATTGCCCTGGGTGACAATTGACATGTAAATTTACCACTTCCACTCTAAGCCAAACAGCATGCTAACAATGAATTGGTTCACTTGGCGTTAACTTCCTCTACCTGATTCACTCGGATGCTAAAATTGATGTACAGTTGGCGTAACATAAAGAGACTAGGGCTTAAGGTTATGGCTGAGTGATTGCGGCATTGAAGTTCTATATTCCAAGCTACAACACTCAGTGTGTCGGCTCTAACCTTGATGGGCAGGTTTACTCAATACAAGTACTTATGGGTTATATCAGGCTGGCCAGAATATTAATCCATGTGCGTAAACTGGCCGATCACCACCATCATCAAAAAAGAAATGAAAGAGACTAGCGTCTAAGGTAGTGTTACAGAACCAAGCTGATCTTTTATCAAAAGAAACAGAAACCACTACATAAATGCAACCATGGGAATGCAAAAATGCTAAAGCTTCATCAGATGAACAAAGTCAACGTACTCGAGCTCAGATTGATAAAATGCAACCGTAGGAGTGCATAACATTTTGCAAAAATGACCGCCGTATATTATTTTGTAGTAAAAGTATAAACCTATGAAAAGAGAAGCAAGAGGAACTGTACCACTTTGAGTAGAAGACGTCTGACTTGAAGTTTCTGAATGCCAGTGATCTTCTGAGCCACTATATCACTAATGGCTGACAACACTCCCGCAGTTATTGCCTGCCATCATGAGTATTTCCAAAGATTCAACCAATCAAAGAATATCCCAGTACCAATTCAGCTAAATTTAAGAAAACTTAGCAATAATATCAAGAAAGTACAGGAAAAAGAAGGTGTGATCTTTGTACCAAGATAGAAACTTTACAAGAAATTAAAGAAGACCAACATCATCAATTAAGCTAAAACCTCAAAATAGCCCAAACCCACTTCACAAATCAAAGAGAAAAACTGAAGGAAAAGAAAAAGATGGGTCGAGAGATGAGGGAAAAGGTGTGACCTTTGTTCGTAAAGGGTGTTGCTGAAGCTGTAACAAGTACTGTTGCAGACCCTTTTTCGCTATTGACCCCATTCTTGTTGTTGTTGGTTTTGTTCACTTGTTCAAACTGCAATAACTGAGTAGAGAAACAGATTCGATCTTCCTCTTCACTCACTGCCTTCTTCGGGCTTTCATTACCTTTACAACAGTTTGGCGAATTTGTACCTAAAATATAATCGAGTGTCACATCGTGTGGGGCCCATCTAAAGCAGCCGAATCAGATTATACGGAGAATCTCATAATAATCTGTGACCAGTTTCTGCATTTTGGTTAATTATGAGTTACTATGACTCCGTAAAATGGGATCTTTGGAAGGTAAAGTATATGCTGCCTCACAGGTATTTGAAAAACCATAAATAGTCGATGTAGAATTAAAAGAACATGTATATAATTGAATTACTCTTAGACATGCATTCCCAAATATTTTTTGAAAAAGTTAATTTGGGTAAAATTTGTTATGAATTAAAAATGGATTTGGACATAAATTTTGGGGCAAGTTTTGACATGTTAAAAAGTCTTTTTTTTTCCCAGCTAAAAAGTCTCAAATTATCATGATTTAACCCAAAAAAAGGTCTTAAGCTGTATTTGGGATTTGAAGTTTTGATATTCAAAATCTCCAAAAAATTAGATTAATTCTATAAACAAATACATATTTGAATTTTTTTTTTTGGAGAGTCAACATAAGTTTTGACTGCCACTTTTACCTTACTTTTTTTTGGTTTCCCGCTCCGCATGTGGTATCACATTGGGCGCTCTCTAATAAAGAGGATCTTATATTTAGGATTCGAATGCCAAATCTCTAGTTAAAGATAGAGGATTAGTTACCGCTCTACGGTAAAATTTAAATATTGTTAGTTTTTTGAAAATATTTGGTTAGCAATACTCCCAGAGATAATGTAACGACCTGACCGGCCGTTTTGAGCATTTGCACTTCGCTCGGTGGCTTGAAGGCAAGATTAGCTCCGTATGATGTATTACGACTTGTGTGTATTGTTGGTTTCAAATTTCGGGTGATTCAGGATTAGTTTGAAAGAATGAATTTCATTGTTGAAGTGTTAAGTTAGAAGAGTTAACTAAGTTTGATTTTTGTGTGTTTGACCCCGAATTAGAGTTTTACGGTTCTGTTAGGCTCGGATGGTGATTTTGGGCTTAGAGTATGCCCGAATTCGCATTTGGATATTTCTAGAAGGTTTCAGCACATTTTGGCGAAAATTGGAAAGTTGAAGGTTTGGAAGGTTGAGAGGTTTGATCGGGAGTTGACTTTGTTGATATCGGGTTTGAAATTCGATTTCTGGAGTTGGTATAGCTCCGTTGTGTCATTTGGAACTTCCATGTAAAATTTGACGTTATTCCGGGTTGATTTGATATGTTTCAGCACGAGTTTTAGAAGTTGAAAGTTCATAAGTTCATTAAGTTCGATTTGAGATGCAATTCGTAGTTTTGATGTTGTTTGATGTGATTTGAAGCCTCGAGCAGATCCGCGTTATGTTATGGAACTTGTTAGTATGTTTCGACGGGATCCGGGGGGCCTCGGGTATGTTCCGGATGGGCTAAGGGCCATTTCCTTCTATTTTGGACTGCTGGTTTCTGCCACCTGGTGTTTTTCATCGCGTTCGCGCCTTTTCTTCCGCGTTCGCGTAGTGTTATGGTGGTCTCAGGTACTTTGTTATTCGCGAAAAGGCGACCTCGTTCGCGAGGGATTGAAGAATTTATGATGTTGCGTTTGCGTTCTTAGTTATGCGATCGCGTAAGGGAAGCTGGAAGGGACTCAAGCCTTTGTTGTCCGCGATCGCGTGGGTACAACTGTGTTCGCGTAGTGAGCTGGAAGTTGTGTGTCGCGTTCGCGACTTCTTTTACGCGTTCGCAAAGAAGGTTTAGTCAGTTGTCATCATTTGTCTTCGCGATTGCGAGTGATGTTCCGCTATTTTGCGATGAGTAAATCACTGTGGCAGAATATAAGTACTCTATTTCGAAGGCTTTTGATATTTTATCACTTTTTGAGTTAGAGAGCTCGGATTTGGACGATTTTGGAGGGGTATTCACGTATTGGTTTGGAGTAAGTGTTCTTTATCCGAATTAGATTATATTTCGTGATTCCATCTTTATTTTTAACATTAAATTAGTGATTTTAATGGGAGAAAATGAAATTTTTTGTAAAATCTTTCAAAAATGTAAAATGAGAATTTGAAGGCCAATTTGATGTCGGAATTTGATAATTTTGGTATGGTTGGACTCGTATCAGAATGGGTGTTCGTATTTTGTAACTTTTGTCGGGTTCTGAGGTGCGGGCCCGGGGTTGACCTTTGTTTTTTTTTTTAAAATCGAAGCATTATTATTTGGAATTGTTTCCTATGGTTTTTTTATGATATGAAGTTATTTTGGCTAGATTTGAGCCGTCCGGATGTTGTTTCACAAGAAGATTATTTTAGAGTATCGATTTAGCTTCTTCGTGGTAAGTGTCTTGCCTAAATTTGTGTGGGGGAAACTACCCCTTAGGATTCGAGTTGATTGTGCTATTTGTGTTACATGAAAGCCGTGTCGCAAGGTGACGAGTGAGTACATGGGCTATATGTGGTATTTGACTGGTTTAGGTTATCTAGACTCTTTTCATATCTTTAATTGAATTGTCCTGATATGTTATGTCTCTTATTGTTAATCTTCTCTTACATGCTTTATTTGACGTTGTTAGCACTTATTGTACCCCTTACTTGTCATTTTGCCCTTACATGTTTTAGTTGAAGTAATTGCCTTTCTTATTGTCTTATTACCTTTTAATTGTTGCATCCCTTCCATGATTCCGTGCCTATTTGCTACTTGTCTTAACTACTTTACTTGCATAACTTAGTTGTCATGTGCTTTACTTGTTCTGTCATTTTTGTAATATTTGTTGCATTCCTTTGATTATTAAATGGTTCCTTTATTGTTGTGTACTCATACCCTTGAATATAGAAATTCCTGTAAATTGAGTTATTGGATTGTTATTAATTTAAATTGCTTGCGGATCGGGTTGCACACCGCAACAGGTAAAATAAGGGAGGATTGTGATATGATGATATGGTGGGATAGCGTTGCACGCCGCAACGGGTGGAATAAGGGAGGATTATGTGATATGGTGAATTAAGAGATGATTTGATATTGATATGGTGGGATCGGGTTGCGCATCGCAACAGATTTTATATGTTATTCTTGATATTGATATGGTGAAATAAGGGAGGAATGTGTTTGTACGGTGGGATCGGGTTGCGCGTCACAACGGATTGTGTGTGTTGTATTCATTATTGTATTGTGTTAGCTTTCGGTATTTATCATATGAGATTCTGAAGACTGGTATTTTTGGGTTTACTGATTTCGAGGATTAAGTTGTTTTTATTAGTTTACTGCTATGCCGTCATTTTCTGCCTTCCTTTCTTATTATTATTATTTTGCTGAATTGACTTTTAAGATGAATTTACTACGCTGATTCATTATCTCATATCCTGTTAAGTTGTTGTTAACATAACGATTTTAAAAAAAAGAATTATTAACATGCTTATCTTATGTGACTCTTAAGTTAAAACTCATCGTTTCATTCGGTACTTTACTATTTTTAGTAGTCGTCATATTTCACTTTAGTTGACTTCTCAACTTAATCTCCTTACCCTATCTAATGTTTTTACTTTACCTAAAATGAATTGTTATTATATGTTAATTAATAAATTCTATATTCAATTTAGTAGCTTATTCGATGCTTTATTCTATTTGAAAATATTATTTTCTTCACCAAAATATTTTCTAAAATAAACTTATTTTCTCATTGATTTCCTGCTTGGTTCAGAAACTTTAATTTTACTTTATTATTTATTAGCATTTTATACGAATAGTATGTACCTGGTAGCACGTGGATTTTGCCGTGCGAAAGTGATTTTGAAAATGTGGACACAAGGTGCCATGTGTGTAAGGTTGGAAGTTGTGACTTATGATTTGAGATTACGAGGAGTGAAATGCAAGGAATGGTACCTGGGGTAATTCTTTTGAAATTCGTGCATTAGGAATGATTTGATTGATTGAGTTGTCATCGATTTCCCTTACTTGCCATCGTGCTCCCATTATTTTTACTGTTGATTGTAATTTGTGATCCTTCTGCTATTGGCCTTACATTGACATTCTTTCCATTGTTAGCTTAAGTTATATCCTGCACAGGTTTACATGTCTGGTAGGTGTCTTGACTTGGCCTCGTCACTACTCTACCGAGGTTAGACTTGATACTTACTCGGTACTGTTGTGGTGCACTCATGCTATGCTTCTGCATATTTTTGTGCAGATCTAGGTACTTATGATCGAGTTGGTTTGAAACTTATGTCTACGCGACTGGAGACTTCAAGGTATACATGTTTGACGTTTGCAGGTTCCGAAGTCACATTCTGTTGTACTTTATTTCCATTGTTTCCTATTATTCCGGGCTAGTGATGTATTGTTATTTCTAGTAACTCATAGAAAAGCTTATGACTTGTACTACCAGTTTTGGGATATTGTGTCATGTTGAGATGGGTTATTATAGAAACTTATGTTTCATGCTTAGTAGTTATTTGGTTAAAAATCTGTTACTTAATCAGCAAGTATTAGGCTTACCTAGTCTTAGAGACTAGGTGTCATCACGACATCCTACGAAAGGAAATTGGGGTCGTGACAAGTTGGTATCCGAGCTTTAGGTTCATAGGTGCTACGAGTCATAAGCAGGTTTAGTAGAGTCTTGTGGATCGGTGCGGAGACGTCTGTACTTATCTTCGAGAGGCTACGGAACTATTAGGAAACTCCACTTTTTTCATTCTCTATCTTGCGGTATTGATTTGACTTGAAGCGTATATCTTATATTCCTTTGTATCCACTCGTGTATGATATTGCGCACTCGGTATCAGCTATGCGCCGACGGTTAGTGACGCTGTGGATGGGAAAAGGGAGCTAAGGATGCTCAAACATTGTCTTAATGTGTCGTCCAGACTGAGGATGTATATGTATTGAGAGATCCGTCAGTTGTTCAGGGCGTGTGGCACATTCTGGTATTTGGGTGATAAGTACGAGCTCGAAAAGATTTAATTAGTTGCCTAATCGTCGCGATCGTGGTAGGGTCATGAGGTGGATGATGATTTGAGAATAGTGGGTGGTATTAGGGACTATGTGGTTCGTATGGAATTTCTACTCAGTGGGAGGTACATATTATCATTCAAGGCACTGGAGGAAGCAAGTTTGACTGTCACGAGGATCAACTTACGCTTAGTAAATGATTTGTGGTATCTCATGATTGTTGTTGCACGAGCTATGAAGGTTAGTATTGTGGATCATCGGATGTTGTGCCCTATGGCTTCGCGCCACGTGGGGAGTTCATTATCAACGGTCAGATTGCAGGGTCATGTGTTATATCAGATTGGCCTGAGATGTATATGGGATATCGAAGGGTTTCCTGGAATTTGTATATGATTAAGATCTGAGAGTGGCATGGGTTATTGCTGGGACTTGCGGTATTTCTACGTCATTAATAATTCTTAAACTTTAGCATTATAGAGGTTAGAGAAATAAGTTCAGACTCAAAGAAGGTCTCTTCAGAGTCTGTATGCGACATTATGGAGTGCTTCAGAGGAACTACGATGATTTATGAGCTTCTGGGCTACGTGGTTCGTGCTAGGATCTCTTATGGTGAGCTTTGGATAAGGATCGTGGTGTTTTGGCAAGGAGAAGTTCCACCTTGAGGGTAATTCGAAAGGAACTCGGGGAAATAGGATAGCTTGGTAGTCGGTTGAATCGACACAATAATGGTATGATTAATTCTTTGGGTACTTATGATATGGTGAGTCTTTACAGGTGTTTTATGGCAATACTCTTGGGTTTGGTGACCTGCGTGGCATGGCTGAGTTAAAGAGATTCAGTTCCGATGGATTGGCTATGTGTGAATGGGTTTCGAAGAATTCTCGATGGATTCTACCACGGTTTGAGATGGATATTTCCTACCAGCGTAAGGAGCATGTTGCGTATTGTGATTTTCTCCTGGATGGGATCAAATGAAAGATTTCTGACTAATCGGGTATGTATTCTGCTAGTGACTCAGAGTTAATTATGAGATTCTCATGCTCGTCATATGATGGCATGATAGATGCGGTGCGTCCTGTGGGATTGAGATGAGCATGTACAAGGTGGCGGTTCAATTTTGAAGGGAAGGTCATGAATTTTTAGACGACATGAACAGTTTCAGATGACTAGATGAATACTATACTACTTGGTATTGACTGAGAAGGGTGCGTATTTTAGAAGGCGCACTGTGTTGTGATTTAAGAATGCTTCATTGGTATTGCGGTACTCGCCTGGTTGACCGACTGCTGATGTTCAGATTTTGCTATGTGGCATGGAAGACTTATAGAAGCATTTTTCGCGGGAATGATTATGTATGAGGGATGTGTTAGTCATTCGAGTGGTGGAATTGGGATCAACTATGGTGATTTAGGTGTTCTATGGATTTGGAGACTGGAATTCTCAAAAGCAGATTGTTTTGGGGTTGCGCCTGAGAAGATATGGCCAAAGTTAGCTAGATGGTGGTACGTCTTATGGCTAGACCTTTGTGAACTTTTGGATGGCTATTTATCCACTTGGGGATGACTGGAGTTGATTTGGGGGTCCGTGATACGCTCAAATTACACCTTAAGAACAGTGTAAGCGGTCGGTGTCAAATATAATAACCCAACAAGGTTGGGTCGAATCCCACAGGGAGGTGTGAAACGTTTACTTAATTAGTGTAATACTCAACCAAGTCGTAATTCTATCAAGTAATAGTAACAAAAAGGTGTATTGAATTTAAGTTTAAAAGAAGACTGATTGCAATATTGTGAATGTAAATAATATGAATTAAAGAAACCAAGGTTGTGTCCCCCTTAATGTAGTATAATGCTATTGATATTAATATTGTATATTTCCAATGGAAGACTTTCTTGATATGCAATTGATGCCTAGTTTACCACCCAATATTTTTCAGTAGTTGGATAATATGTCCTCTTTATGATTTTCCCAAATACAAAAGAGTTGTGATTAAGAACAATCAATTAATGCCAAATTAAAACTCACTTATTCCTAAGTAATTTTATTAAATAAGGTTTAAAGCCTTGAGTCTTTGTTATTTACTTCTACCAAATTCTATCCCACTTTCCCAAGCAAAGATAAAATTAAATGGCGTCTGCTAATGTTTGCAACCACTAACAATTGTTTGAAGAATAAGAAGTAAATAAATATCAATCATCCGTTGAAACTATATTCAATATCAAAATCCCAATAACATCATACCCATCTAGGGTTCACAACCTCAGCGTGTGGACTTAATTACTCATGCTAAAAAATGAATGTGAAATAATAGTAATTGACATAATCTTACAACGTAGAAGGTAATTGATCAAAAAAAACTTCCAAGAATTCAAAATAGTTTAATGCTCGTACTTTGTGCTCTCAATTCTGACAAGATGTCCCTCACAAAATCCTATTAAACCTATTTATAGAGGCCCAAAAACCGAGGCGAAGTTCTGAGTAATTTGCCCCTAATGTTAATAATACGGACCGCATTTCTGTCGCAAAACAGAAATGTGGTCCGCAAATCTTCCTCCTCCGTCGCATATCTAGCCCAAGGGTTTTGCCTTCATCGCATTCTGTAATTGCGGTCCGCATTGAAGAAACGCGAACCCCTTCTGCATCGCAAATCCACCACCCTGTAAACTGCATACTTGATTCGCGGTTGGGTTTCCGGAGCGCATATCGATTATGCGATCGCGAAATGCGATCGCATTCTTTACCCTGACTTTCACTCAAAACTCTGCTTGCGTCTGCGATTCCCTAGTGCATGTTTGCGGTTCACATTCTAGTTTTGCGGTCGCATATGCGACCGCATTCTCAACATGAATAAGTGCCCAGAGTTCTGTCCTCGTTTGCGATTTGGTTGTGAAATATGCGGTTCACATGTGCTGTTTGCGACCGTATATTCACATCTGCGATGCTGTTGGATTCTTTCCTTGTCTTTAGTTGGCTTTTTGAGTTCTTTTCCGTGCTTTTGGGTCCTTACACTTGATGTACTGCAAATACACTAAAATTACATAAGTATCGATGGAATTTGCACGTAAAATAAGTTAAAATCTAAGCAAGTAGTATCAAAATGTGCCGAAATTCCTCGGCACATCAGTCCGTTGGTAGGCTCAATGGGGATGTATATTCCACACCGGGTCGAATTTGGTGACTCAGTACCGTTATTGCTGAAAGGTGTGTTATTCGGTTATAGTTGAGCTTGTTCGTGTCCTAATATGTTCTACGTGTTAATCTTCTATTATACGAGGGGTTTTGATTTATTGGTTATATGCACACCCGATGCAGTTCTGTTGGGGTTTTTGTTGCAGAATTCGAGCGAGATGGTTATTGGGGGTGTTGAATGGTTGATTGTGCCTTGGCTAACGTCTTTCCGGGTTGTGGTATATTGTGCTATTTACTTCTTCATGGTTATGGTCATGCACTTCGTATACTCTGATATCGAATTGTGTGTGGTTGTTGATTTTGAGCATTGTGGCTTGAGGTATTTCGTATGGACTGGTGTTTGGATGGGTCACTAATTGGAACGGGGCTATGTTGGGCTATGATCCTTTGTGTTAGATTCGTGTGTCTTGATCCTACTATGTGTGATGGGTTCATAGCATTGCGTCGTAGTGGTATTTGTTGATCTGATGAGTGGTTTATGGTTATGGCTTGATATAGCTTGTTCAGACTTATAAGTGCGTGGATGCGAGATTCGAGTCTTCTAAGGGATTTCGAATGTTGGGAATTGAGTTCCAAGGTTTATGGGCTAAGGTCAAAATAATGATCTTTGGTTATGTTGTGTGGTCAGGCTTACATGGATTAGAGTGACTTGGGATCACCCCCGGGTATGTGCATGGTAAGGTTACACAATGATTCGACGGCTTTGGAACGACTCTTGGCACGTTAGAGGACGAATGTATATTTAAGTGGAGGAGGATGTAACGACCCGACTGGTCGTTTTGAGCATATGCACTTCGCTCGGTGGCTTGAGGGCATGAGTAGCTCCATATGATGTATTACGACTTGTGTGTATTGCCGGTTTCGATTTACGGGTGATTCAGAATTAGTTCGAAAGAATGAATTTCATTGTTGAAGCATTAAGTTAGAAGAGTTAACCAAGTTTGACTTTTGTGTGTTTGACCCTGATAGGAGTTTTTATGGTTTCATTAGGTTCGGATGGTGATTTTGGGCTTAGACGTATGCCCGAATTCGCATTTGGATATTTCTAGAAGGTTTCAGCATATTTTGGCAAAAATTGAAAAGTTGATGGTTTGGATGGTTGAGAGGTTTGATCGGGAGTTGACTTTGTTGATATCGGGTTCGAAATTCGATTCCGGGAGTTGCTATAGCTCCGTTGTGTCATTTGGAATTTGTATGCAAAATTTGACGTCATTCCGAGAGATTTGATATGTTTCGACACGAGTTTTAGAAGTTGAAAGTTCATAAGTTCATTAAGTTCAATTTGATGTGCGATTCGTAGTTTTGATGTTGTTTGATGTGATTTGAAGCCTCGAGCAGGTCCGCGTTATGTTATGAAACTTGTTTGTATGTTTCGATGGGGTCCCGGGGCCTCAAGTATGTTCCAGATGGGCTAGGGGCCATTTTCTTCTATTTTGGATAGCTGGTTTCTGTCACCTGGTGTTCTTCATCACGTTCGCGCCTTTACTTCCGCCTTCGCGTAGTGTTATGGTGGTCTTGGGTACTTTGTTCTTCGCGAAGAGGTGACCGCATTTGCGACGGGTTGAAGGATTTATGATGTCGCGTTCGCATTCTTAGTTACACCATCGCGTATAAGGGAAGCTGGAAGAGTCTCAAGCCTTTGTTGTCCGCGATCGCGTGGGTACAACTGCGTTTGCGTAGTGAGCTGGAAGTTGTGTGTCGCGTTCGCGACTTCTTTTACGCGTTCGCAAAGAAGGTTTGGTCAGTCGTCATCATTTTGTCTTCGCGATTGCGAGTGATGTTCAGCGATCGCAATGAGTAAATCACTGGGCAGAATATAAGTACTCTATTTCGAGGGCTTTTGATATTTTATCACTTTTCGAGTTAGAGAGCTCGGATTTGGGCGATTTTGGAGGGAGTATTCAGGTATTGGTTTGGAGTAAGTGTTCTTTATCCGAATTAGATTATATTTCGTGATTCCATCTTTGTTTTTAACATTAAATTAGTGATTTGAATGGGAGAAAGTGGAAATTTTAGTAAAATCTTTCAAAAATGTAAAATGAGAATTTGAAGGCCGATATGATGTCAGAATTTGATATTTTGGTATGGTTGGACTCGCATCGAAATGGGTGTTCAGATTTTGTAACTTTTGTCGAGTTCTGAGGTGCGAGCCCGAGATTGACTTTTTAATTTTTTTAAAAATCGAAGCATTATTATTTGGAATTGTTTCCTATGATTTTTAAAATTCTTTGGCATGGGACCTGAAACGCCTTCTTTGCACACAATATTAATTTGTGCTCTTCTAAAGGATGCGATTTCGAATAATTAGGCTTAACAATTATCTCCATTTGTCCTCCGGTCAAGCATAGGTCTGCATAGAAGCACTACTTGCGAACGAATGATAAATTGTATCACTCCTCCAGCCTAATATTTCTTATACTATTTTTCATAGATCCAATCCCACAATTTTGGCTAAATAAAACAAAATTTACAAGTCATTGAAGGAATATGATTTTGTTTATTGATCTCCAATGATTTACATGACCCCTATATATATTGACAGAATACAAATCAAAGACCACTAATTTAGACACAATTATAGGAACTATTGAATGACTGAATCAAATCAAATCAAATGGAATATATAAAAGATATTCTACTAATATTCCCCCTCAGCTTGAACGTGGGTAGGCTGAAACGTTTAAGCTGGATCGAAACGAGTCAAATAAGTATCTCGGGAGTCCTTTAGTAAAAATGTCCGCATACTGTGATGAAGACGGAACATGAAGAACTCGAATATGACCGATCTGAACTTTCTCCCGAACAAAGTGAATATCCATCTCTACGTGTTTGGTACGTTGGTGCTGCACGGGGTTGCCTGATAAATAAATTGCTGAGACGTTGTCGCAATAAACTACCGTAGCTTTGCAGACCGGAACGTGAAGCTCAAGAAGTAAATTACGGATCCATGTAGCTTCAGCCACGGCATTCGCTACCCCCTATATTTGGCTTCAGCACTGGACCGGGAGATGGTTGGTTGTCGTTTTGACGACCAAGAGATGAGATTGTTTCCCAGAAATATGCAATAGCCCGATGTAGAACGTCGAGTATCCGGGCATCCCCCCCAATCGGCGTCAGAGTAGGCGACCAGAGAATGATCAGGAGATGCTGAAAGCCGAAGACCGAGTTCTAAAGTACCATGAATGTATCTCAAGACCCGTTTCATGAAAGCAAAGTGTGGCTCTCTTGGTGCGTGCATGAAAAGACAAATCTATTGAACCGCATAAGAGATGTCTGGTCTAGTAATTGTAAGATGCTGTAATGCCCCGGCTATGCTGCGGTATAGAGACCCATCTGATAATAATTTCCCTTCAGTAGCACTAAGTTTGGAGTTGGTATCAACAGGAGTGTGGCAAGGCTTACAAGCCGTCATACTTGCCCGGTGTAGAATATTCCGGGCATACTGTGACTGACAGAGAAACAGAGACTGATTGTCTCGGGTAACTGTGATGCCAAGAAAATGATGGAGCTGCCCTAGATCGGTCATGGCGAATTCATTAGAAAGCCGGGTGATAAGACGGTGGAGGAGAGCGGGTTGGTTAGCCGTGAGGACAATGTCATCGACATATAGTAGCAGATAGGCTAGTTGTTCCCCATTCTTGTAAATGAAGAGAGATGTATCACACGTGCTGCTTCGAAATCCCAGGGATGTGATGAATGAAAAAAAATGTGAGTACCATGCTCTTGGTGCCTGTTTTAAACCATATAGGGATTTCCGGAGGCGGCACACATGGTTGGGGAACTGAGGGTGAACAAAACCTGGAGGTTGATTCATAAAGACCGTTTCCTGTAGGGTGCCACTTAGGAAAGCATTTTTCACATTGAGTTGGTGAATGTGCCAGGACCTCGATACCGCCAATGATAAAACTGTACGAATGGTTGCCGGTTTTACCACAGGACTAAAAGTTTCCGTGCAATCAATTCTAGTAGTCTGAGATTTGCCATTGCATACAAGACGTGCCTTATACCGATCCAAGGTGCCATCTGATTTAATCTCTTGACGGAACAACCACATTGAGCGAATAACCGGTCTATCAATCGGTCTTGGAACTAATTCCCATGTATTATTAACTTGCAAGGCACTAAATTCATCGTTCATGGCACGTAGCCAGTTAGGGTCCGACAGGGCTTTAACATAGGTTGTGGGGACCGGTGAGATGATGGAGGTTGCGGCTAGGTTGTAGCGAGGGTTGGGTTTGACAACCCCGGCTTTGGCACGAGTTTGCATTTGATGATTATTGGTGTGTGTATTGGTTGCAGATGGGGTTGGTGAAGAATGGTGCAACGGTGTGGGGATGGGGCAGTGGATGTAGTTTGTGGGAGGGATTGGGTGGTGCTGGTTGATGGTATGGATGAAGGATTGCTGGGTGGAGGTGTGTGTGGGCCGGTTGGGCCGGTTGATTGAGTGGGTGTGAATGTAGGTTGGAAGAATGGGGAAAGAGGTGGAAATGGTTCATCTAAGAATTTATAAGTTATGGGTGATAAAGGTTCGTTGAATGGGAACGTATGTTCGTCAAAGACGACATGACGTGAGAGATGAACCCGCCCGGAGATAGGGTCATAGCAACGGTAGCCACGAAAATCGGGCGGGTGTCCTAAGAAGATGCAACGAGTTGATCGAGGGGAGAGTTTGTTGGTTTGGGTAGCCGACATGTTGGGATAGCACGCACAACCGAAGACACGAAGGTGATCATATGTTGGATGGCGAAGGTAGAGGGCAAATGCAGGTGTTTGGAAGTGTAGTCTTTTTGTAGGAAGGATATTGTGAAGATAGGCGGCCGTGTGAAGTGCTTCCACCCAAAAGGTGGATGGAAGACGAGCATCAACAGGGAGTGCCCGGATAATGTCATTTAAACGGCGGATCATTCTTTCAGATCTGCAGTTTTGTTGGGATGTTTGGGGGCATGAAAAACGAAACGCGAGGCCATTAAGAGCAGCAAAATTTTTGAATTCATTGTTATCGAATTCCCCCCCCCCC
>MCJB01030407.1:33024-66836 GCA_002018475.1 Nicotiana obtusifolia
TTTAATGATCGAGTTGAATTGGGTTTGGATTAGTTTATGAAATTTTGAGAAAGTGGGAAAGGTTTCAGATTTATATTTTAGTGGATACACCCAAACATAATGTGTGAAATTGTCAAGAAGAACCATATAATATTTATATCTTAAATTACTCAAAATTGGTGACGTCCACAAATCACAATGAATAATATCAAACGGTTTAATGGTACTAGAAACAGAATCAACAAAAGGCAACCATTTACTGTTGGAAACTTGACAGGAGGGACAAGGCAGATGTTCAACTTTACATTTATGAATAAAATAACGACTAAGATAATTTAGCACATTCGCTCCGCCGATGTCCAAGACGATCGTGCCATGGTGTGGATGTTGAGGATGACAGCAGAGAGAATGCGAGCGGAGTGAGTGGATAAAGGTCCCCATTGCTATTGTGTCGGGAAAGGAGGTGTCCATCCTTGAGGTCCTTTAAAGAAAAACCAAAAGAGTCAAATTCAATGGAAACTTGATTATCAATTGTAAATTTACGAACAGATAATAGGTCTTTAATGACATTTGGGGAGTGGATAATTTGGTTTAATTGGTAGGTTTTGTTGGGAAGTTTGTAAAAACCATTACCGGAACCACTAATAGGTAGACGTTGACCATTACCGACAAAAATAGGACTTATAGGTAATAAACATGGAGTGGTTAATTTACCTGAATCCGATGTGATGTGTGAGGATGCACCGATGTCCATGTACCACTGTGGGTCGATGTAATTCAGATTTAAGTTCGTGAGAGCTGTGCCGATATCACTTGGGTTGAGAGCATTGTTTCCTGTTGGGCCGAAATCTGGTGGGGCTGAAAAATTATTCTGGGTTGTAACATGGGCCTGAAATGGTTGATAGTGGGCTGGTTAAGAGGGATATGGGCTGGGTGGTGGAGTCCAATGCTGAATATAATTGCTTGGAGGCCCATTTTGTGGGTAATTAGAAAACCTAGAAATCTCACCCCCATTTAGACTTGTCGTCGATGCTGATCCCCCTCTGGAACCTGGCCGCTGCCCTGTCCGCTGCCGTGAGACCTGCCGCCGCGACCCTTGTGCCGGCCATCGCGTGCCGCCTGTCCCCTACCTCGCGCTGCCTTAACTGGATCATAGTGTTTGCCTCTGTAACCATTTGGGTATGGTGAGCTAGCTGAGTCGGGTGAGAATGGTTGGTGGTAGGTGGGGTTGCGATTTGTCGGCGGCGGCTGGGCATTATAGTTTAACAAAACAGCAGATCGATCCGAGCCTGGTCTGGCGGCTTGTCTCTGTTGTTCGGCTTCGACCATACCCTGTGCATCATCCCATGAGGGGCAGCTTTGATTGATGATTGCGCCGACAGTATCGTATTCAACTGGAAGACCACGCACCATTTGTATCACTAATCTGCTCTCTGTTACCGGTTGATCAACGTCCGCAAGTTGGTTTGCGATGTGTTTCAAAGTTTGACAATAGTCGTCAACAGAAGAACAAGATGATAGGGTGGTGTTGGTGAACTTCTGTTCAAGAGTGGCGGCTCGAGCATGTTTGTTGTTGATGAAGATGTCCTGAATTTTAAGCCAAGTTTCTCTAGCCGTGATGTCGGTATCCAGTACACGGGCAAGCAAATCATCCGAAAGGGTACTGTAAATCCATTGTAGGATTAGCGTGTCTAGTTCCGACCACGCGGCAAAGGAAGGATCTGTTTCGTCGGGTGGTTTGGTGCCATCTATGTGATCAAGGAATTTGTAGGCACGGACGTGTAGCTTGAATAATTTGACCCAAGAAGAATATGAGACCTTCTTTCCATCAAGGGTACGAATCTTGTTGTTGATGTTGGTGACCGTATAGGCCGGGTGTAGTGGTTGTTTGTCGGGAATGGAGTTGTTGTTGTTGGTAGTTGCCGGTTCATCACCCATGGTGAAGGGATGGGCAACGGCTTTGAAAGAAAAAAAAAATTAGGGTAGAAAGGCTCTGATTACCATGAAGGAATATGATTTTATTTATTGATCTCCAATGATTTACATGACCCCTATATATATTGAAAGAATACAAATCAAAGACCACTAATTTAAGCACAATTATAAGAACTATTGAATGAAATCAAATCAAATGGAATATATAAAAGATATTCTACTAATAGTCACAACTAAGTAAATCTTGAAAAAGGGCGATAGAAAGTGGTAGATGGAGGTAGAGGTGGTAGCTTTATTAAAGTTGTGGTAATGATTGCATATCAAGGTTTGGGATGGTAGTGATTGGCTGTGGTGACCGGAAGCAGACACGAGTAGAAATGGCAGTTGATGATTATGGATGTGCAAGTAAAACCTATGCTAGTGATTCTTCAGTGAGCCGACGATAATGATTAAACTAGTGATAAAATTAGAGGCACCTTCATATGAATCGTTAAATGAACACAATCTTAATAATTTTAAAGTTCATCATAAGATCTAAACGAATCACATTTATTCAAAGCAAATAAATAAATGTAAGAGAAAAAATATTACACTTAATGATTTGATATTTAAGTTATTTAGATCCAAACCCTCCATTTAGTAAAAACAATGGGGCCAAAATAGGCGTTAAAGGTACCAAACAAACGAAAGAGAAAAGAATAGAGTTTGTGAAAAAGGCATCTCAACTCTTGAGAAATTGGAAGTGTGTAATCCTCTACCAGCCAAATTCCTACCACTCACTAAAGATGGGTTCTCGATTTGTAACAGAAAGCCTCCTCCACCCACTCTCTCTCTCTCCCACCAACAAATCTCTATTTTTTAATAATACATATTACATATACATATTTAATATTCTTACAAAAATAAAATATTACATTTTTTTCCTTGTTGCCTACCACCAACTCTCAGATTGGTATTTATCGCAGCCTCTTTTTTCTCTGCCCATATATAAGTGACTGAGCTCTTTTAAGCTCTCAGATTTATCTTCTCAAGAAATAAAAAGATTCAATATTTTGCAAGGTGGTAAGTGTTCTTATATCTCTTCAGCAACTCTTCTCATGTAATTAGCATTCCATTTCTTCTTGAAACAAAAGATTGTATCCTTTTTGTCCTCCATTTTCTCTCTTGCAGCAACATTAGAGATCTGTCATTGTATGATCTTATAGATGATTGTATTTGGATCTGAACTGGTGAATGTTGTCCCAATTTGCACACTTAATTAATTGTGTATATAAAAGAGTTCCAGAGTACTTGGCCCTTAAGGATAGATTTAATCTTGTCAGAATCACATGTAAGGCCAAATTGCATAATGAGAGGAAGCTTCTCAACGTTTTGATGTGATTTAGGATGGATAAGCAGTTAAGAATTATTATAAAAAAAGAGTGGTGGTGAGGGTCATTGAATCAAACGGATTAATACATGTCTTTGTGAAAGTTTATACTCTTCAAGTTGCCTGCAGAATGATTTTAAGTTGATGGAAAGGTTCAGAATCATGATAAAGTTTCAGATACCGTAGCTTCTTTTAACTTTAGCCATTGCCATTTAAATGACTCTGGCATAGAATGGTTTTCTTGATAGTTTCTCAGTCTGATTTAGATATTTCTAAATTAGATGGATTAGTTTTTGCCTTGAAACACCCATCTCAGTTTCATAATCTTAATTTTGATGATTCGTCTATAAACTGCTCAGATTATTTGGAAAGATGAGAGGAGGATTGTGGCAACTTGGGCAATCGATCACTAGGCGTCTGGCTCAGGCTGATAAAAAGACTATTGGTCGCAGATGCTTCGCTTCGGATGCTGAACTCAAGAAGACTGTTCTATACGACTTCCATGTTGTTAATGGGGGCAAGATGGTGCCTTTCGCTGGTTGGAGTATGCCTATCCAGTATAAGGACTCAATTATGGATTCTACAATAAATTGTAGGGAGAACGGTAGCCTCTTTGATGTTGCTCATATGTGTGGCCTAAGCCTCAAAGGGAAAGATGCTATTCCTTTCCTAGAAAAGCTTGTTATTGCTGATGTTGCTGGCCTTGCTCCTGGGACTGGTACCCTCACTGTCTTCACAAATGAGAAGGGAGGTGCAATTGATGATTCGGTGATCACCAAGGTTACAAATGATCACCTCTATCTTGTCGTAAATGCGGGTTGCAGGGACAAGGATCTTGCACATATTGAGGAGCATATGAAATCTTTCAAGTCAAAAGGTGGTGATGTTTCATGGCACATCCATGATGAGAGATCACTTTTAGCCCTTCAGGTTAGCTCGCTCTTTCCAACAATTGGTACATGCTAATGTGCTTTATATAAATATGCTCTTATCATAAATAGGAGTATAATGTTTATCACATGCTCTGAGATCTGATTAATAGATCGAAAATGGGCACTTTAGTAGACAAGGATAAGAAAAAGCGACATCCATCTTCACAGTGGATATAGAATGTCAGAATTCAGGAGATTATTTAAGCGGTTGTGCTTTTTTTTTTTGCTAATTCCAAGCTCTTTGTAAATTCACTTCACTTATCTTAGGAAACTTACAGGAGCTGCATTTCAAGTGTACATTCTTGAATTTATTTTTTGTTGTGATAGTTACAGAATTTTTCTTGGCTTCTTTTTTCAGGGTCCCCTTGCTGCTCCAGTTCTTCAACATCTGACAAAAGATGATTTGAGCAAGATGTACTTTGGGGAATTCAGGGTTTTGGACATCAATGGGGCACCGTGCTTCCTTACAAGGACAGGGTATGTTTTTTTCTTGCTTTCCTCTTCAAACTCGAGTACTGAGTCTGTACCTGAAAAAAAAATCATAATCCTTCAGTTTGACCAACTCTCTAAGAATATTTCTGAGTTCAAAATCAGAATCTTTTCAGATAAATGAACAGTGCCAAGCATTTTGTTGGGCAGTTCCTTTATTAAGTGTTAAATAACGGGTTATTCCTTGCTTGTCTGGTTGGTCGAATACTCCTTTGATATTGCACACTAAATATGTATAACAACCTACATTTGTATCCATAAGGCAACATTTCTTTGTTTCTTGTTATTCAGTGTGCTATTTTCTCTCCATGCAAATATTTCCTGCTTCCTATGTACGCTTGGCAATTGATCCTTGCACAAGTAATCTTGGCTTGAGACAGCCTCTGATATAATTTCTGTATTTTGAGAGGTTTTCAGGTATACCGGTGAAGATGGATTTGAAATTTCGGTACCTTCAGAAAATGCTGTTGACCTTGCAAAAGCTATACTGGAGAAATCAGAAGGGAAAGTTCGGTTAACAGGTCTAGGAGCTCGTGACAGTCTTCGGCTTGAGGCTGGTTTGTGCTTATACGGTAATGATATGGAGCAGCACATAACACCTGTAGAGGCAGGGCTGACATGGGCCATAGGGAAGAGAAGAAGGGCAGAAGGAGGTTTCCTTGGTGCTGAGGTAATACTAAAACAAATTGAAGAAGGTCCTAAAATCAGGCGAGTTGGCTTTTTCTCTTCAGGACCACCCCCTAGAAGTCACAGTGAGATTCAAGATTCAAATGGACAAAATATTGGGGAAATCACCAGTGGTGGTTTTAGCCCTTGTCTTAAGAAGAACATAGCAATGGGATACGTAAAAACGGGTAACCACAAAGCAGGCACCAATGTCAAGATTGTGATTCGAGGGAAGTCCTATGATGGGGCGGTTACCAAGATGCCTTTTGTACCCACCAAGTACTACAAGCCATAATAACTCTTTGTTGCCTCTTAAACTTGTTGATTCCTCTAATTGCTACCTTGTTCTTAATTTTTTTTTGTGAAAGTGAACCCTGAATACTTCAATCTACATGTTTCCTCTTTTGCTTATGAGTTCCTTTCATTGCAACATAGACCACTTTGATTCTTGCATGATATGTGTATTTCCCCTTTCACCTTCCTCTGGAAGTGTCTTTTAGAATTAGAACTGGGTCATTGATCTCAGTAGATATAGGATGTTCATGAATTATATAGTTAGTTTGGCCACCATTGAGTTGGTCTCTGTCCATTCTGCATATGTTGGCATTTATATCAAATGAAAATCTCCTGCTCTGGGGCTGCAGTTTTGAAGAGGTAATAACATGATGGGAGTTGTAAAGCACATTTGTGGCCTTTGTTGTTGATTGGAAACCCTTTCGTTGCTTGGACAGCAGCCTAATAGTCAGGAATATACTATCTGGTGACTAAGTTACAACTCTTCTACCCTGACAAACGGAACATTTTACTCTTGTATCATTGTTAAGTGTCAAAATTCTAAGTTTTGAATAGCATTTCTTCACCACATAGCTTGACCGATTGCCAAGTACCATCTCAATTGCTAGAGATGATGTAAATCCAGAAAGGGAGCCAAAAAGACTGACGATTTTTCCAACAATGGTTGGAAAAACAAGACTGTTAAAATACATTGCTAAAAGCAGATATAAGAAACTCTGAAATACCAACTTCATACCTTCACCAAAGGAGCGAGTGTGCTATGTTTTCATGAAATCAATAATCTTTCTTTTGCTAAAAACTTTGAAGTATCTTCTCAGAGGTATTAGCAAAGTGCCTATGCACCATATTTGCAATGCCAATATGATTCTTAAGCCGAGGGTCTACTGGAAACAACCTCTCTACCTCTGTCCCGTTGTCTCCGACATGGACTCGCTGAAATTAAATTCTCCGTGAAGATGCGGAGTACCAACGGCTAGATGGTAAGAACCCAGACCGTCTAGCGAAAACGCCGGAGGCGCCAAGCATGGTAATGTTAGGATATACTATAAACCATGCGTATTGTTATAGTATTCTTTATGGAACAATTGTTTATTCATTTATTCAATTCGATAAAGTTTTATTTTAAATAGATCATGTATTTGTCTGTGTGTCCATTGTTATATAGTAGATGATTTAGTGTATAGGGTTAGCTTATACACGGAAGATTAAATCGGTTCTTATAAGTCATAAAGTTTATGTTCACAATCTAATGATGGAATTGGACAAACCATCGGACTGGTTATAGCACAAGATTAAATATAATTTATCTTGATTATGGGAATGGTTTAATTCCGACTTCTTGTGCTAGTACATTTTGTATGTATTGAACGAATCAAGTATAGAGATAAGTGTTTTATACTGACTTAATAAAATAATTTCTCTACTCCATTCAATGTACTTATACTCTTACGTATGTCATTTATTGTTTTGATTTATTAAAAGACGGGATTCTTTCGTGGGTCAATAAGCCTGGTAAATTGGACAATAATGATATATATTGGCGAAGTAATAATTAGTTGATAGAATTCATGTCTCAGCTTTTGAGATTGATGATACTCCTTCATGAAAGCTTATAAGTTTTCATGTGTAAACTCGGCCGGTGGATTTTGTATCCGACACGTGAAATAAGTTAAGCGAAAGTCTAAAGGAAGTAATCGATAAATTAAATTATTAGTAATTTAATTTGATTGATTAGTATCTGAATCTTAACATGGGGAGTTAAATAAGGTTTTATTGAAGAATTTTGAAATTGAACTAAGGAGTGCAATTACGAATTTTTAATGGAATAATTCGTAATTTATTATGGTAGAAATTAATTTCAAATTTCGAAATTAATTCCAGAATAGGAAGCCTTGTTAATTAAATTTCGCGGTCCCTACTGTGCATAAATAATAAGAAATAATAATAAATAAAGGAAACCTTTCCTTAGTGGAAGAAGAAAACCTAACAGGTTTTGGAAAAGGGTTTTAACCTAAAAAACGTGGCTATGTATACTCAATATAGGGCTGGCCGTTTTTTGCACTGGTTTTTACACGTTTTTTCCTTGGAATTTTGCCCACACGAAATTCTCTCTTTTCGGGTATTATTTGGGTAACACGATAGAAGATTGTGGAGGTTTTGCCGAGGTCGCGGTATTGCAACTCTAGAACTGGAGACTGAGATATATCTGCTTTGTTCACGCTTTAAGAGCTAAGCCGAATAATTTCTGTATGTGCTAATTGTTTAATTTACATGTGAATATGATATTGTAACTGCTTCCGCTGCGATATATAATCAATCAGGTAAACCTGCGCCGGGGGAGCATATCATAAGGAGGAAAGGAAGCCTGGATGGTGGAAGGGCCATAGGAGGCCTGATCATTTGATGGAAAATGGAAGACTTTTCCTTATTAGAGAAGGCCATATGGAGCGAAGGGAAGTGGATATAGCAAAAAGCAGATGTAGGTGTACGTTTGCTCGAGTTCATTCATGTCCAATGAACTTCAAACAAAATGAGGTTCGTGGTTAAGGAAAGCTCAGGTTATGAAATCGTTCAGTCATTAATTAATTTAAAAAAAAAAATTGACACAAGAAAGGGGGAAGTTTGCCTACATCTTATCCTCTCTAGACTCTACTTATGAGATCAAACTAAATATGTTGTTGTTGTCGTCGTTGTAATATGATGCGCAACCATGGGATGATTGCCGCGTTCAAGTTACCTATATGCCTATATCACGGGGAAGAATCCATTGCGATACAAAGACTGAAGTTAAATACAAAATTTTGTCCGACATGCAAGTAAGAACTTGAGATAATGAAGCTATGAAGAATAGAGAGGAGTCAGATATTTATCTGCATATCTTATAAATAAATAAAAGTGTTTTGTCTGAGATGAGATGATTCATAAAATTCAACATGGTCTAAAGACAGAAAGGAGAAGTTACGGGTTTACCTGATACCCATCAACAAGTAAATTTCACGTATTTAGTTCAAGAAAAAAAAATCATGTCTACATGTGAGAGAGCATGTTGCATAACTAAATAAAAAAATAAAATTTCTCTAAGTTTTCTCTTTCTAACAAATTAAAAATTTTAATGAGACAGATTGCACATAGAATAGTGTTCCCCTAAAAAATGACTTAACACGCAATGACCGTTTTCCATTTGATTATTATTATTAAAATTCCTAAGAAAGAATTTATATTTCACACATTATTCAATATTATTTACCCTAAAATCGGATAACAATTGAATTTATAAATGGTTTAAGGATAACAATTGAATTTGAACAGTTATAACCTTGAGATATAGACCTCACTCGAAATGAATATGATCCAGATAATATCAAATACAGAAGAACAATAGCTTATAGAAAGAAAATAATATTATAATGCTTTTGAGATGCGTGTTACGATGTATTTTACAATTAATCAGGCCCCTTTTATACAGTAGAAGAGTCCTACTTTAGGTACAACTCTATATAAGGTAAAAAATCTCACGATTTGCTAATTAAGCGGTTTCATTAATACGTGCTGAGATTTCCGCCGTGATGCACGACCGGTTACGGATATTTTGGCCTTCCATTATTTTGGTTTGATGATGTTCTCTCGAGTTAATTCGGAGTCGGAGTCAGTTCCGGGGTCACGGACTTGGTAATCTTTGATGGCGCATGTTCTAACCTCGTACCTAGGTTCGATGGAACCTGGGATCGATCTTCAACCCATTACGTTTCGGTTTCGATCCGTCATGCAATAGATGAGCCAAGTTTTGGCCGTATACAAATAGTTCCCTCGTTTTTTGGAGTGTAAACGACGAGAAACGATATGAGCCCCCGATCCTGATCTCGATACTTCGCTTCAGAAACAACAAAAATAGAAGAAACGTCTCGGCAGTCACATCTTAATGGCATTAAATGTCGTCATTCGCTGGTCGGCCGCTACAGACTTTGAACCGTCTTTTGAATACTATATATGCTCCATCCTTCATCCATTCAAACTTTACGTTTAACCTCTTCTACTCTTGTTCTTTAAAAAATCTTTGCATTCTCTAACACCTGTGCCAGATTTCTTGAGGTTTTTGCAAGAATCTTCGCTGGTCTTCATTCCAAAACATTAGCGTAACTTTTTAACTTCCTCTTCTTCATCTCTCTTCAGAAAAAATGGAGAAAACTTCTAAGACAGTTCCACAAAAAGAAACTGCCTCTTCATCACGGCAGGCCGGTGAGGAACAGCGGTGGAACCTCACCCTGAAGTGTTTGTTCCTGGTGGGTGCCCAACCGGTGCTGATTTCAAGGTTGAAAAGACTTCTTCGGTACCTGGTGATGCGAGCCCATCTCGAGATATATATGCTCGATCATTGACGGTCTCCTCTCCAAGGTCAAAGAGGATTATAACTGGGTCGATAAACATGTGGTGGTGCCCATGCCTGAGGAAGCGATTACTACCCACGTGGAGAGTTTTTTAAGTGTTTACACTTTTCCCTTCACGTTGGGCCCCTTGGACTCGGTCATCATCGCCTTCTGTAAGAGGTATGAGGTGACCCTTGGTCAAATCCATCCCTCTTTCTGGAGGATAGTAATTCTCCCCCTCTTCTTTGTAAACAAAATCGAGGCGTGTTCCTTCACCCTCGACATCTCATGCGCCTGTACAGTCCTCGAATCTATCGAAGGGGATTAATAAAGCTTGCCCCTCGGGCTAGTAAGGCCCCATTCTCGAGTATAGACGAGGATCAGGACCGAGGCTGGTTGGGCCGATTCGCTCGGGTGAAGACCTCGGATTTAATCCCGGCCGAGGACATGCCATTTCCCGAGAAATGGAACATGAAACCTAAGTATAACTTTGCCTTAAAGATTTCGTTTAGTGTTTTTTCTTTTTCCTTCCTTCTTATCGACGTTTTGTGGTGCAGCTGTTGCTCGAATGCCGAATGCAGTTTCTTGACTCAAGGAGTGGGTCAAGTACCTCGTTTCACAGAAACCCTACTCCGAGTGCGCGTGGCGTGAACTGCCGAAGGGCCGGCGGGAGGCCCTTTCCCATGGTAAGTTTCCTTTTCCGATTTAATAATATTTGATTTTTTCCTTGTGTCATTGGGTTCTTATTAGTTCCATTTTCTTTTGCAGGTCTTCCCAAGGATGTTGCTATGAGGCCTCCATCCGGTGACGAGGATGTGCCTCTTGAGTCCCCTGCTCCGAGGCAGGGGGATGAGAAGAAAAGGAAGAGGGCCCCGAGTTCTCCGAGCTCGGAAAAGAAGAAAACAAAAAAAGGTCTGGTGCGTAAACCTAAGGGTAGCACCAGTGCTCGGGCGCCCTCTTCGGACTCACTCCATCAGCTCAGGGATGAGTCAGAAGAAGAAGAAGAGAACTCTGAACTGATGGTGTGCGGTTAGGGCTCGAGGTACGAGGGGCCCCCGAACCGGTGAGAGCTGAAACTAAATTACCTCGACTCAAGGAGGTCAATGAGGGAGCTTTAGTCGAAGCTTCCGACCCAGAAGAAGGCGAGGCTGCTTTGCCTCGAGATAGGGAGGTCGATAACGAGATCGTAGCCGGTTCTTCCCAGACAGTGGATACTGCTCCGAAAGGCATATTCGGAGTGATATACCTCTTAGGTTCACCATTCTTTACTGAGTCTATGATCGCCAATGCTCAGGCATTGAAAGAATGACCCAACGAAGAGCCACAAGGGGCGGTAGACTCCTTTCAAAACTTCTTTGATGGCGTAGACTCTACCGCTACGGAGGACATCACTGAGCTGGGTGATATACCAGTGCCGAAGAAGAGTCCATCATCAGGGACAAGTGGACCTGCCTCGAGCCTGAAACTAGTCAACCGGTTCCCAGCCCCGAGTTTGAATCCTGACTGATCTCGTCCAATTTCACTCCTCTATTCGAGGTTATGAAAACGGTCGATGCAATAGTAATACCCAGTAAAAGTCGGGGTCGAATTCTGCAGGGAACTATATGTATGAGAGTTAGTAGTATATATCTTAGAGTGTGAGTTTGTATATCTAAATTTGCACTTCTGCAAAAATTGGTTGTTTTAAAGTTTAATCTAAACTACAATTGCAATTTAAGAAATAAAACTAGAAGATTGTTTTTGTTGTTTTTCAAATGTTGTAAAAGGCCTAGGGGTATGACCTTCGCCTAGGTGTTTGCCTAACGGGTTGTAAACTTTAAAGCTTGTTTTATTGGTCGGGGTGTATTATAGCTATCAACTCTCGGTTACCCACTCAACACCTCTATGTCAGAGAGTGATTTTTCCCAATTTGGCTTTCTCAAGTCCAAATGGGTATTGAACAAAACGATTGATAAAAAGTTCAAGTCGGGTTTTACTATCTCTAGGTTCAACCCTTTAATTGGGTTTATCAATCTCTCGATTGACCCAATTTCTTGCTAGTCAAGTTTTCCTATACTAAGTCTCTCTTTCTCAAGTAAAGACCAAGTCAAATAGGCATGAACTAATATTTGCAACCATTAATTCTTCAAATAAAATCAAGAACAAGGCTAAATAATAAACATCCAACCATAAACAAGCAATAAATCAAACACCCATTAAGTTTATACACTAGGGTTGGGTCACAACCCTAGTGAAAATCTAGCTACTCATACTTAAAATAGAAGAAATAGGAGAAGAAATGATAATTAAACCCATATTGCTAATTAAATTGATAAACTAAAAGGGTAAAAGGAACTGTCTATTATAGCAGCTGATGTCAAAAAATTGCCCTAAAAATGTGAAATTTGTCTATTTATACAGGGCTGAAAATTTCAGACAAAAATACTCTTTTGGAGGTTCTGCGGCCGCACAATTCCATGTGCTGTCCGCACTTATCTTCGCTTGACAGGATTGGAAAACTGTGATCACATAATTCTGAACCGTGGCCACAATGCATTCCTTCTGCGGTCCGCAGAATTGTAACTGCGGCCGCACCTTTCTCTTCTGCAGTCCGCACAATTATAATTGCGGCCGCACAACTCTTCTTCCGCGGCTGCACAATAATTGTGCGATCCGCACTTTTGGTAGACTTGAAATGCAGGTTCTCTGAACTTTGCTCCGACCCAGCTTCTGCGACAGCACAGTTCATGTGCGCACCGCACTTTGCACCAATCTCTAATGGATTTTTCTTCACAACCTGCGGCAGCAGATGATATTCTGCGGTCTGCACTTCTGAGCTTTTGTGCCTTTTTTTTGTCCTTGAGTTCAGATTACTCCTTCTTGAGTTGGAGTTCATCTCGGGGGCTCATCTTTCAATATTCCTGTAATGAAGCACATTTCATCAGTTTTCGGGAACACAATTAAACGCTTTTGGACTAACACGAAAGCTAAAGGGTTAAGTAGTCAAAATCCCTACTCATCAATTCCCCTAAACTTAAGCTTTTGCTTGTCCTCAAGAAAATAAAGTAATTCCCACCTCAACAAGTTAAGAGACATTCCAGCAATTCAAAGTCAGTCACTCACACATCAATTGGGACCAACAATTACCCACACTACTTATGAATTATCAACAAGACAAGTTAAACTTTTAAGCACAAATAGTTCTAATGTGACACTTGATCATCAAGATTGACTTTATTCATCAAGGAAGCTCGCTCTTTCATGTAAGTCATTGTGGATCCCAAACTCCTCCTTCTCTACTCTCCATTAGCCTATCTCACTTAAGAATTTTAGCACTCAATCCAAAGATTTGTGAAAGGTTCGCTCATCTCTATCAAAAGAATGTCGCAAGTACGGCTTTAAGTATCACAGGCTTGCCCCTCATGTAAATCACCACTAATATAAGCTCACTCGGCTTGAAATCACGTAGGGCTTTTTCGGAATGTGATGAAGGCTTTTGAATTAAGGTTGGATATGCTATGATAGAACGGGTTCATTTTTCCTTAAGCACTCCATTTTCCTTTCTCGACTCATGCTTTGCCAATTCTTTGAGGCATTGTCTTTTCCTTAGGGGAACTAGATAGACTTAACATCACTCTTTCTTGGTCATGATATTCATTTTCGCTTTCTTTGATTTCTCCATGCGTTGCATCATATCTTTTCTTTGAATCCCTTTTAACTCTTCAACTTATTCACTTTCCTTTTGCATTTTTCTTTTTGTTCTTTCTTTTCTTGCCTTTCCTTCTCTTCATTTTTTTTCTCTTTTGTGCCTTGCTACCTTTTTCAAACTCTTCGTATCTCCCCCAAACTTATGTATTTAGCCAATTGTTCCACAAGAGTGTTAAGAAAAGCTCGAGTGCCAAGAGAGGGTCACGACACAACGAGTAAAGGCTTGTAACATGGTTATCAAATGAGAAAGGATTTAGGCTCGAATGGGAATAACAACATTGGTGGGCAATGAAAAATTTCAAGCGGGTCAAAGAGAGCCTACAATCACTTCTCAAGCCAAGCAAAACTTAAAATTTCGCCTAGAAATACATTCGGGGCAAGTTCTAGACCATTAGCACGGGTACTTCGACTTGCAACAACAACATCTCACCTCTCAGGTAGCTGGGTTTTTACAAAGGATATAGTCGAGGGCCCACAATGATCATATTCAAGATTGAAAATCACTATGGTTCGATTAAACCACTCGATGATAGCCTAAGTCAACATAAGGCTCACAAGGTCACTAACTAGAGCTATTTCTTTCCAAAAATCTTGTTTTTAACCATAGGCATGTAGTTAATTGTATTGGTGCCAAGTGAAGCATGTTTGATTCTTCGAGTATGACTCAATTAGGTCATTTTATTCATTACTATTACTATTATCACCTAAACACCAAAAACGAACTCAATCCCTTAAGAAGGTTGTCACGCCATCCATCGTTGGGAAGAGCCACCATGTTCAGACAGAAACCACCTTTAGAAAGAACCGTGACATTAAGAAAACCAAAGGCTTATTATCCACTAAGACATAAAAAGAAGCTATTAAATAAAAAAGAAGCTATAAAACAAAAGAACTATTGAAAGCTAAACGAATATGCATAATGAGAGATAAGAGGGAATATATACATAATGAGAAAGAGGAAGAAAATAGTAATAAGTTAATTACAGGCCAAATGTCTCATAGTATCAAAATATAGAATCATCAGAATGTTTCAAAGAAACTCCACCCCCGAATAAAAATAAGCATTGTTCCCAATGCTTAACAACATAGGAGTAAGAGAAGGGTGACAGTGAAGAAAACTCCCTATGGCTCTGTGGCCATCTCTGTGTCCCCAACAGTGGCACCGACCTCAGCCTCATCAATTGGATCTCATTATCCTCAAGTCCGGGAGTGGCTGGTTAGTGAACATCTGACGGACTGCCTCAACAGTGTCAGTAGCAGTGTCTGGCTCCTCAGACTGGCCAGCTGGTGCTGTAGGTGCTGTAGGAGCTGGGCCTGGGTGGTGCGGGTCTATCAACATATCAAATGGAATGTCTCCGGCTACTGCAAGCTTTGTAACCTGGCTCCTAAGCTCGTCCACTGGCTTCTTAGATGCTTTCCGCTTTCTCATTTTCTTTACCTCTTTCCCAACTCTCGATCACTGCCCCATGCTGCACTAAAGTGGCCATGATCGTGTTTTGATTTTCTAGGAGCTTCTTCAATGTTTCATCAACTGTGGGGGGAATATGAGGTGCCAGAGAGGATGAGTATGCTGCAACATGACTGGATATGTCAGTCAGCTTTGTGGTAGCTGTCTGCATCCAGTTGCTGAGGCTCGCCAGTGTCTGGGAGACTCGCAACGCAGAGAGTGGAGTAGATGGCATAGTTACCGGCTTCAAAGCCGAAGTGGGAGACACTGAGGCTGAAGGTGGAGGCATGGCAGCTACACTGGTGGAAGGCTCTGTTGAAGTAGATGACATATCAGCTATCTCTGTACCCACCACCGATGGCTCGTCAGACTGGCCTACGGTGGTCGTCGGTTGACCTTTTCTCTTTGGGTTGTGTGCATCCATCAGAGAATACCAAAAAAAGGGCTTCTTCGCCCGAACCTTCGTGTCATAATCTGTGGCTCTACTCGTGCATCTGTAAGGTATTCAGTGATGGTTTTGGGATATGGGTAGGAGGTATCATCTTGCCTAGCGACCACTGACATGTTGGCCGACATCACGGCACCCACATTGATCGGGTACTCGGCCATAATGGAGGCGACTGGAACTACCCGTGGAATAGGTAGGTCGGTTTCATTCTGGCACGGGTCTAGTCTGTTGTATACGAAGGTCTGCCTTCCCTTCACCTCGAAATTTAGGGTTTTCCGCTGAATAGGAACCCCTGCAGCTGCAAGAAGCTCAGCTAGCCATGGGCAAGCTGCATCACCCATCGCCAGCTTCTCCAAATACTATGCCGACTCAACGTCCTCCAACACCAAGTAGGAGTTCGGTGTGTGTTGGTCGAATTGTAACTTTGGTCCCTTTCTTTATGTGTGCCACATTGGCATAAAACTCCCGGACTAAATACTCCTTGGCGTCCACAACTGACTGGGTGTTTCCTCTCTCGGAACTGTTTCAACACGGCTAAATTATATTTGTCAAGATATATAAGCTGGACCTGTCGCTCAAGAGTGAGCGATCTCACCGGCCACCACCCAAGGAAGCTGGTGAAGGCAGCTAGACTCACAAAACGGTCCTCCCAGACCTCTTTCTTCTTCGACCTCTCAAGGTCGGCAACTGTAGTATCACCCCCTCGGCCATCATCCGGAATATCATCAACAGTAACTGCTGGTGCCTCAAGGACATGTGTAGAAGAGGGCTTTGAAGCCTGATTGGCACTCTCTGAGCCATCGGAGGGGCTATGTGAGGAGGAAGGCTCGTCCGGGAGTTGATACTTTCCATGTGGCTGTGATTGAACAGCAGGCTGCTCTTGCACTGCGTCGCCCTCCGATGCTTCCCGAGATGGAGCATATGAACTAGATTCAGAGGGCTCGGGCTGTCTTTCTCGGCTTATTGTAGCTTTCTTGGTGATTATCTTCTGGAGGGTGAGGGGTAAAGTGCTTTTGCCTCGACCTCTGGAAGGTTCGCCCCTCCCCTTTGAAGTGTCACTGCGGCCACGAGATCTAACCATTTTCTGTAACAAGTAATAGCAGCAGTTAGTTGTGGTTCAATTTCAAACAGACAATATAACACAATGTAGAACATGAGTGCAAGGTGGGAAAGTGTAGTACGCACAATTACATGTGCGGTCGTAGACTAGGTTGTGCGGACCGCACGATTTGAACTTGCGGGCACGGAAATGGAACTGCGGTCCGCACAATTTCGAGTGTGACCGCAGATTTGAAGTGCGGTCCGCACAATTATGTTTGCGACCGCACATTGGACATCCCAAAAGTGCCAACTCTCTGATGAGAGATTGGTTTGTTCTGCAGCTGCACACACTTTTCTGCAGCTGCGGTGGAATTTCTGCGGTCCGCACAATTTTAAGTGCGGCCGCAGAATCATGCTTGAACAAAGAACCATATTCTCTACTTCTGCGGACTGCACAATTTCTTGTGCGACCGCAAATTTCAAAACCAAATCGGTCAGACTTATAGGGTTTTCAAGTTTTGCACAGATTCAACATGGTATTAACAGTTAAGCATGCCAATCAATTTAGCCAGTTCCCATAAAGCAATTAGCAATTGACCTAATAGAGATTAAACCCCACATGGTAGTAAAATTGAAATCTATTGAAAAATGACCTAAAATACCTAAAACAAATTGCAAATTAAACTAAAAAAATTGAAAAATTCTATGTGTAATTAAAGCATACCAGATACGAAGGAGTGTAACTAAATGATCACAGATGTGGATCGAGTGTGGCGGATGATTGAACAGATGATTTTCAAGTTTTAGAAATTAGAGTGCTTAGAGAAGGAAAAACTTAGTACAATAGCCTTAGGCTACTATTTATATTTTCGGGCTGACTTGGGGAACAAAGGAGGAGTGCCGCCGCAGAATTCCTTATGCGGTACGCACTCTGTTACCTGAAGGCTCAATAGCTTGTGTTGATCTGCGGTCCGCACAATTTGTGGTGCGACCGTAGATTTTGGTTGCGGACCGTAGAATTTGATGTGCGGCCGCATATTGGCCAATTCTCTAACAGAACAAACTTCAGAGAGTTTGCATTTTCCCTTTCCAAGTTGTTCGGTCCGCACAAGAATTGTGCGACCGCAGTTGCCTTCTGCTGTAGCACTCCTAATTATGCGGTCCGCACTTTTTCCACGCTTAGTTAATTTTCTGAGCACAATTCCTGTAAAGCACACTCATTCCTGCAGCACACTTTAAATCTAGTTAGCACAAAATAACACCTATCTACAAAAGAAGAAAAGAAAAGAAAAAGAACACATGGGTTGCCTCCCAAGAAGCGCCTGATTTAACATCGCGGCATGACGCAGATTACCATCACTTCAAATGAATAACTGCCACCACGTGGCCATCATCAGCTTGTCCTAAATAATGCTTCACCCAGTGACCATTGACTCGGAATACCTCATCATTTTTGTTCTTCAAGTCCAATGCACCAAAAGGTGTCACACCCACAATTTCAAAGGGACCACTCCATTTAGATTTCAGCTTTCCGGGAAACATCTTCAATCGTGAGTTGAACAACAAAACAAGATCGCCTACCTTGAACTCCCTGTTTCGAATGTATTTGTCATGAAGGTGCTTCATCTTCTGTTTGTATAAGGACGAACTTGCATAAGCATGGTACCGGAACTCATCCAATTCATTCAAATGTGCAACCCGCAAATTAGCGGCTGCATCCCAATCAAGATTCTACTTTTTTAAAGCCTACATGGCTTTGTGCTCAAGTTCCATTGGAAGATGACAAGCTTTGTCAAACACCAACCGGTATGGAGACATCCTGATAGGAGTTTTAAAAGCAGTCCGATAAACCCATAGTGCATCATCAAGCTTCTTTGACCAATCCATTTGGTTAGCATTCACTGTTTGGACCGCTAGCTTGCGGATGATAGGGAGTCGTAACTTTTTGAGTGACACCATACTTGCTAAGCAAAGTATCAAAAGCCTTATTGTAAAAATGCGACCCCGCATCGCTTATGATAGCCTGCGGAGTGCCAAATCTTGTAAAAATATTCTTCTTCAAGAATGCCACCACAATTTTCGCTTCATTGTTGGGTAGAGCAATAGGCTCAACCCATTTAGATACATAATCAACCACGACCAAGATGTAGGTATTTTCACAAGGACTCACAAAAGGGCCCATAAAGTCAATACCCCACACATCAAAGATATCAATCTCTAAAATGGTAGTGAGAGGTATTTCATTCTTCTTTGAGATTCCACCGGCCCGTCGGCATTCATCACATCTCTTCACCATATCACTTGCATCTTTGTAAAGAGTGGGCCAATAAAAATCACAACTTAGCACTTTAGTCGTCGTTCTTGCTCCGTTTGCTGACCACCATAAGGCAAAGAATGGAAAGCCTCAAGAATAACATTTTGCTCTTCATCCGGTACACATCTTCTGATTACCCCATTCGTAAAAATTCAGAAGAGGTAAGGTTCGTCCCAATAATAATCTTGATAATCCCGTTTGAGCTTCTTCCTTTGATTTGAAGAGAACTCATCTGGTATGATTCCACACACGAGGAAGTTTGCTAGATAGGCGAACCATGGCACCTCCTACATTGAAATAGCTAAGAGTTGCTCGTTGTTGAAGGAGTCATTGATTTCAAGGCTATCATGTGGCCTCCCCTCCTCCTCCAAACGAGACAAGTGGTCCTCCACTTGATTTTTATTCCCTTTTCGATCTTGGATGTCAATATCAAACTCTTGCAACAATAGCACCCATCTCATCAACCTAGCTTTTGAATCTTTCTTTCTCATAAGATAGTGAAGTGCCAATGATCTGTATAAACAATAACCTTTGCACCCATCAAGTATGGGCAGAACTTCTCAATTGCAAACACAATGGCAAGGAGCTCTTTCTCTGTAATGGTGTAATTGACTTGGGCATCACTCGTGGTCTTACTAGCATAGTAGACCGGATGAAAAATCTTATTGATACGTTGCTCTAAAACTTCTCCAACTGCTACATCACTAGCATCGCATATGAGCTCAAAAGGAATACTCCAATTAGGAGGGTGATAATGGAAGTTGTTGTCAACTTGAACTTTAGCAATTCAAAAGCTCTCATGCAATCATCATTAAAGTGAAATTTAGCATCTTTCTCTAAGAGCTTGCACAATGGGTTCACTACATTAGAAAAATCCTTTATGAAGCGCCGGTAGAACCCCCCATGACGCAAGAAACTTTTCACGCCTTTCATTGAAGTTGGAGGTGGAAGTTTAGAAATCACCTCTATCTTCGCCTTGTCGACCTCTATGCCATTATTTGAAATTTTGTGGCCAAGGACAATGCATTCCTCAACCATAAAATGACATTTCTCCCAATTTAGTACCAAGTTCGTTTCTTCACACCTTGCCAATACTTTATCCATATTTGCCAAGTAATCATCAAAGGAATCCTCGGCTACCGAGAAATCATCCATAAAGACTTCAAGGTTGTCTTCTACCATATCCGTAAAGATCGCCATCATACACCGTTGAAAAGTCGACGGTGCATTGCATAAGCCAAATAGCATCCGCTTGAAAGCGAAAGTGCCATAGGGACAAGTGAAAGTTTTTTTCTCTTGATCTTCCGGGGCTATAGGATTTGGTTGTAGCCCGAATATCCATCTAGAAAGCACGGTCGGCCAACCTATCAAGCATTTGGTCAAGAAAGGGGAGTGGGAAATGGTCTTTCCTTGTGACTTTGTTTAGCTTCCGATAGTCTATACACACTCTCTACCCGGTCACCGTTCTTGTTGGAATCAACTCGTTCTTATCATTGGTGACCATAGTTATGCCCCCCTTCTTCGGAACATATTGCACCGAACAAGTACACGAACTGTCAGAAATAGGGTAGACAACCCCTGCATCTAACCACTTGATGACCTCCTTTTTGACCACGTCTTGCATGGCTTTCATTTGAGTCTCCTTGGATGTTCAATGGAGGGTTTGGCATCTTCCTCCAAGTTAATCTTGTGCATGCAAAATGCGGGGCTTATTCCTCGAATATCCGCCAGTCCACCCAATAGCTTTCTTCCTCTTCTGGAGCACCGCCAATGTAGAGTTAACCTGCACGTTAGTCAAATACGAGGAAAGAATAACTGGTAAAGTAGAACAAGGTCCAAGGAATTCATACCTGAGATGTGGAGGCAATGACTTCAAATCCAAGATTGAAGGCTTTTTAATTGAAGGCTTTGTAGGAGGAGTTTTCCTATTCTCAAGATCCAAGGAAAGTTTTTGGGGTGCATAGTTGTACGACCCCATTCCTTGCAACGAATAAACACATTCCATGAAGCCATCCATCTCGTCATCATCAAAATTGAGCAAGACGGCCTCCAATATATCACCCACATTAATCTTGGCACTTGTATCATCAATAATCACATCGGTCACCAAGTCCACGAATGAACACACTTCATTGCTATTCGGTTGCCTCATAGATTTGCACACGTGGAACACCGCCTTTTCATCACCCACCCAGAAAGTGAGTTCTCCCGCTTCCACATCAACAAGAGCCTTCCCTGTAGCAAGGAAAGGTCTTCCAAGAATAATCGGCACCTTATAGTCCACTTCACAATCAAGAATATTAAAGTCCGCCGGGAGAATGAACTTATCGGCACGAACTAATACATCTTCAATCACCCCCCAACGGTCTCTTCATTGTACGATCAACCATTTGAATCTCATGGATGTGGTTCTTGGTTGCCTAATTTCCAAGGTCTTGAAAACCGAATAGAGCATCAAATTGATACTCGCCCCAAGATCACAAAGAGCTTTGGCAAACTCGGCACTTCCAATAGTACAAGGGATGTGAAAGCACCGGGATCTTCCAACTTAGGAGCCATCGAATGCACAATTGCACTTACTTAGTGAGTGAATCCGATAGTTTCAAAATTCATCAACCGCTTCTTTGTCACAAAGTCCTTCATAAACTTTGCATATACAGGCATTTTCTCTAAGGCTTCAACTAATGGCACATTTATCGAGAGACTCTTCATCCTATCAATGAACTTCTTAAATTAATTCTCGCCATTTTTCTTGGAGAGCCTTTGAGGATATGTAGGAGGTGGCTTAGGAAATGTTGCCTTAGCCATTTGCACTACTGGTTCTGGTATGTCAATCACATGCTCCCTAGACGGGTTCACTTCCTCTTGAGTCTCGTCTACCGTGTCATCAATATCAGTCCGCACTTTATCATTAGATTGCACTACATTGGTTGGGATCTCCTCTTCTTCTACTATTTGCTCATCATCCACAAGTTGCCTTTGACTTGAGGTGGGTGTATTCCTACCTCTTCCACTTTTTGTAGTAACGGCCATGGCATGGCCCGCATTTGTTTCACCCTTCAGGTTCACCATCGTGTCACTTGGTGGTTCCCCCTTAGGACGAGAGTTTAATGCTTGAGCGATTTGACCCATTTGCACCTCTAGATTGCAGATCGATGTGTTGTGTGAAGCAAGTTGGGCATCAAAATCGGCATTCTTGTCCATCATTTGTTTGAACATGTTCTCGATACGGCCCATTTCATTGTTGGACGAACTGGGAGTATGGGAAGGATAAGGGGTGGATTGCTCGGTTGTTGAAACATCGGGGCGTTTGAAAACCAGACCCCAATTTCCTTGATTGTTGTTCCACCCACCTTGGTTGTTGCCTCCCCAATTTCCTTAGTTATTATTGTTATGCCAATTTCCTTGGTTGTTGCTTCCACTCCTATTGCCTTGATTGTTGTTATTCCAATTGCCTTGATTGTTTCCACCACACCAATTGCCTTGATTTTGAGAATTCCAATTGCCTTGATTGTTTGAAGGTCTCCATTGTTGTTGACTAGGGCCTTGGAAGTTGTTTCTTTGCCCTTGAAAATTGTTCACATATTGGAACTCTTCTTCTTGGTCATTATAAGAATCACCTTGATCAAATCCACTATCATCTTGCACAAAATTGTCCACTCTTTGTTGCACTTGTGGACTTCTTGTTCTTCGCTTGTTCACCATCATATTGACTCATTCCATAGCATTGACTTGCCTCGGGTTTTGCACTTGTTGAAGTTGAGCCTTTGCCAATTGGTGCATGGTGGTTGTCACCTCGGCTATGGTTTGTCCATGGTCATGTAACTCTTTATGAAGAAGAATCACATTGGGGTCACTTTGTGGAACATTGGCTCTAGATTGCCACGCCGATGAAGTGTCCGCCATCTCATCCAAAATATCACATGCCTCAGCATAAGGCGTAGTCATGAAGTTCCCACCGGCAAGTTGATTCACTATACATTGGTTGGTTGTATTGATTCCCAATAGAAAGTTTGTTGAATCATGTTCTCCATCATATCATTGTTGGGGCACTTTTTCACCATTGTTCTATATCTTTTCCATATCTCGTGTAGTGGTTCATTAGGATCTTGCTTGAATGCTAGAATTTCATCCCGAAGAATAGCCATGTCCCCGTAGAGAAGTACTCAGATATAAATTTCTCCGCTAGTTCATCCCAAGTATGAATGAAATGATTTGACAAGAGTTCCAACCAATCTAAAGCTTTCCCCCTTAGAGAGAAGGGAAAAAGCCTTAGCCTCAAAGCATCCTCGAAGACATTTGTTTGTTTGCTCTCCCAACACGTATCGACAAACCCCTTCAAGTGTTTATATGCATTTTGACCTGGTTCCCAGTGAAGAACCCTCGTTGCTCGAGCAAAGTGAGCATCATATTGGTTATTTGGAAGTTGCCCGCCCTAATACAGGGAGTAACTATAGCACTTGCATACCCTTCATTCAGCAACACCCGGTGTGGAACCGCTCGTGGTGGAGGTGGGGGTGGAACGACAACATTATCTTGAGGCGCTCGGCCTCGTCTGTTGGCTTGAAGTTCAAGAGGGACCTTATCCATTTTATCATCCTCTACATCAACATCCCCCAAAGCTACGTTTCCGAGCTTGTTGTTTGCCATAATTGCACCTATAATACTTACAGGTTAGTAACAAGGAAGGAAAAGAAGATTTCCCAAAAATACACCTAAATATACAGCTAACCCCGTTTGTAGCTCGCCGGCGACGGCGCAAAAAATTGATCTCATCCAATTTCACTCCTCTATTCGAGGTTATGAAAACGGTCAATGTAATAGTAACACCCAACAAGAGTCAGAGTCAAATTCCGCAGGGAGCTATATGTATGGGAGTTAGTAGTATATATCTTAGCGTGTGAGTTTGTATATCTAAATTTGCACTTCCACAAAAATTAGTTGTTTTAAAGTATAATCTAAACTACAATTGCAATTTAAGAAATAAAACTAGAAGATTGTTTTTGTTGTTTTTTAAATGTTGTAAAAGGACTAGGGGTATGACCTTCGCCTAGGTGTTTTCCTAACGGGTTGTAAATTTTGAAGCTTATTTTATTAGTTGGGGTGTATTATAGATATCAACACTCGGTTACCCACTTAATACCTCTTGGTCAGAGAGTGATTTTGTCCATTTTGGCTTTCTCATGTCCAAATGGGTATTGAACAAAACGGTTGATAAAAAGCTCAAGTCGGGTTTTACTATCTCTAGGTTCAACCCTTTAATTGGTTTATCAATCTCTCGATTGACCCAATTTCTTGCTAGCCAATTTTTCCTAGACTAAGTCTCTCTTTCTCAAATAAAGACCAAGTCAAATATGCATGAGGTAATGTTTGTAACCATTAATTCTTCAAATAAAAGCAAGAACAAGGCTAAATAATAAACACCCAACCATAAACAAGCAATAAATCAAACACTAATTAAGTTTATACACTAGGGTTGGGTCACAACCCTAGTGAAAATTTAGCTACTCATAGTTAAAATTGAAGAAATAGGAGAAGAAATGATAATTAAACCCATGTTGCAAATTAAATTGATAAACTCTATGTTCAAAAAACTCAAAATAGCGAAAACTACTAAAAAGGGTAAAAGGAACCGTCTACTGTAGCAGCTGATGTCAAAAAATGGCCCTAAAATGTGAAACTTGTCTATTTATACAGGGCTAGAAATTTCGGACAAAAATGCTCTTTCGTAAGTTCTGCGGCCGTACAATTCCATGTGCGGTCCACACTTATCTTCAGCTTGGCAGGATTGGAAAACTGTGGTTGCATTATTCTGAACCGCAGCCGCAATGCATTCCTTCTGCGGTCTGCAAAATTGTAACTGCGGCCGCACCTTGCTCTTTTGTGGTTCGCACATTTGTAACTACGATCGCACAGCTCTTCTTCTACAGCCGCACAATAATTGTGCAGTCAACACTTTTGGTGGACTTGAAATGCAAGTTCTTTGAACTTTGCTCTGGCCCAGCTTCTACAGTAGCACAATTCATGTGCGAACCGCATTTTGCACCAATCTCTAATGGATTTTTCTTCACAACCTGCAGCCACAGATGATATTCTGTGGTCCGCACTTTTGAGCTTTTGTGCCTTTTTTCTCGAGTTCAGATTACTCCTTCTTGAGTTGGAGTTTATCTCGGGGGCTCATCTTTCAATATTCCTCCAATAAAGCACATTTCATCAGTTTTCGAGAACACAATTAAATGCTTTTGGACTAAAACGAAAGGTAAATGGTGCTAATAAGTAGTCAAAAACCCTATTTATCACTGATCGGAAGAAGTCAATCGTTATATCCACTCCGGAGGATGCCCGGGTTCTTTCTGCCCCCGTGGGGGTGGCCAGTTACCTTCGGTGCTTGGTAACCGAGGAGGATCAGGCCAAGATGAACGAGGTGGAAGTGCCTTGTTTATTCAACAAAGCCCAACAGGCATTAAATCAGGTAACCTCGGATACCTCCTAATAATTTCTAGTGTGTACTTAGATTATTTTGTAAATGATCGTAACTCCTCCTTATGTGTTTGTAGGCTTTGGTACTCCACCATGAAACGTTCCTCCGATACCGGGAAGAACTGAACCAGTACGAGGCCGAGATCCGAGGGCTCACTGAGAAAAGAGATGCTTACAAACTTCTAGGTGAGCAAAGAGAAGGGGAGGCTAAGGGCCTTGGGCTGAGTTAGAGGTGGCTCCGAAAGAGCATTCCGACCTGGCTGAGCAGGTAAGAAGAATTTTTGAAGTTAGTGATGACAAATCGGCCACGGTGACTAACGGTCCGAACCTGCAGGTCCAGTAGAAGATCGATAAGATCGGACAGCTTGGGGAAGAGGTAGATGCGTTAAAGGCTGAGGCCGAAGAATGGAAAAAGAACATGGACCGCTTGGCCTCAGAAAAGGAGACCAACCGGGCCCAACTGGCTTTGGCTGAAGTCCAACTCCGAGGTATAAAGGAGAAGTCCTTGGTGCAGACCAAGAAGATTGAGGAGCTCCAGTCCCAGTTGAATTCAGCTATCTCTGATTGAGAAAATCTGGCCACGGAGTTCAAAGCGGCCAAGTCGGAGGCTAAAGTAGTTAAGGCCAATGCCGACAAGATGATGGTTGTTTATATAGGTTCGAGCAAAAAACATCACCGAGCATGCTAAATGGCAATCTCGAAGGGAGGCCCTCGAGGAAATTCATGCTCGGGGTTTCGACCTATCAGCCAAGATCGAGAATGCCAAGGAGCTCGAAACTGGGGCTAGAAGGTTGGCTTATCCCGAGGATGATAATGACTCCGAGGGTTTAAGCGAGTCCGAAGGCGAGGAAGATCTCGAGGGTGAAGACGCTGCCCCCGATGAGGACCAGGTAACTTACGCCTTTAGATTTTTTTTTTTTTTTTTGGCATTTTTGTTGAGGCAGTTCGGCCTTTGTAAAAATCTTCATCGGGCTGTTTGGCCCTTGTAAAAAGAATTTGTATAAATATATAGGGCTTTCTTTCCAGTTCACAGCTTTTAAATTTTTTCCTTTACTTTATTATTTATATTCACAAAGATCGAAAATGCCTTAGCACTCTTTACATTATTCTGTTTTAAGGCATTTTAGGGGTTCGATGATACCGGAAACTTTCTCCGAAAGTAAGTTATTGAGATTATAGTTCTCTGAGGGTAGCCTTTATAACCGGTTATGAAAGTTTTCTTTTTGAAGGCCTTGTTTTTATCACGGGTCTCGGACGTCTCCGAGCCGCGTTAATATGGCCGTAGCCTTTTAATTCGGGTGTTGCCCAATAGGCTTGCTTTTCGAGTTATCCGGTCTTGTCTAAGATAACAGTCCCTGAGTGGAGATGGCCGTGGCCTTTAAAATTCTGGGGTTGCCTAATAGGTCTTATGTCCCCGAGGTCTAATAGCTTGGACCGTTCAAGTTTGTTTTCGAGCGGCAATCCCGGAGTGAGAAAGTGATTGTTCGATCTCAGGTTAAAGCGGCCCTTGGGCTCGTTACCTTTAAGGGACCGGAAGCAGGGAATTCCTTAAGAAATATAAATAAGAAATTTTTAAAAGACAAGATGATTGCAATGAAGAAACTTCTCTTTATTCTTGTGTAAAACAGTCATACATGCGTACATGCTTTATGCTAAGGCTCGAGCAATCTATGCGGGCACGGTTCGTTTGACCGTTTGACCCTTACAATAAATCCTACCTATCGAGACCCTTCCACCACGAAGTAATTTCCTTACTAAAGTCGATATCTGAGGGTAATGCCCCCCAGTATTCGAAGTTGATCATAGAGAGAAGCTTCAGATACTGTAATGTGATCTTCGACACCGATTCGTGATCGGTCTTTGATTCTAAGTTAGCACGATCCACTTTTGCCTCGTTAAAAATCTTGCCGCAAAATCCATTTGGGACAAAATCGGTTCAAGGAAAAAAGAGTGCAACGTGTGCTTTCAGACCTAAAACTTTGTACTGCTCCTTGTTGGTCACCTGTAAGTGTTAGTCCGAAATATAAATAAAAGAAAATGAATGGGGTCGTACCTTAGCAGTAATATCATTTTAGATGAGTAGAAAGATGTGGACTCGAGAGTTTGGATTGAGGTCACTATGCTTAACACATCATAGTTGGACAGCTTATTGAAGAGAGGAGAAAATAAAAGCTTTTTCGTAATTTTGTACTCTAATGATAAAGCATCCATTCACGTCAAGAAAGGAAACCCAGGATTGATTATTCCCTTAGGCCTATTCTCACTCCTTCAACTAAGAAATTCAAATCAACACTTGAAGCTGGAGTCTAGTTAAGGCTAGTGCGCAAGAATTCAAATGTCTTGGTTAGATCCGTTGAGCGAGAGCCCTTCCACATGGGACTCCCAGATCACTATGGCCGACTTTCGTCTCTGTTCGACCAGTCGGTCTCACAGTCAGGCAGGCTCATGGTAATTGCAAACAGAAAGGGGGGATTGGTTTGAATAGCCCTATTGACCAGGAGAGTTAGTATTACCGCAACTTTGACTCATTTGCGGGTATGAAGTGAATTCCATACCTCTCCAGCTCCAAAAGGTTTAATGAGTGGCTTTTTTCTCTGCCCACCACCCATGAAAAGACAGACTACATAGGGCCTCCTCAACCCGCCCTAGTTCAAATACCATTTTATCCTACCTCGCTCACCGCCCCTCAGGCTTAAAAGCCTTTTCATTGTCACCACTTACCTAGATCGATATGGCTAGTTTTCTAGCAAGATTTCTAGCTTGAAAAAAGGAAAGCGCCGCTTTAAAGCAAGTCGCCTAGGTTCTTAAGAAAGATTTTTAGTTTTGTAAAGCGGAATTCTCCTTTGACTCGATCTTTAATTGAAGTATAGCATTATGAAAACTCTTTCAGAAATTCAATAAATTTCTCAAGGATTTTGAGAAAACCCGACATAAGACTGAACTTTGATTTTTTTTAATGGGGTCTCGAAGACTGGATTTAGCTTCCAACCCTAGTCAGCAAGCTGAAAAACTTTCTCAATAACATGGAGAGCGGGGACTCTTTAACCTGGCAACACCAACCCAATCTCGATAATAATTAGTACGCTACACTCGATCATCCACGAAGGTGTGGCACTTCTCCACCCTCTGCTAGCAGCTTTCTTCTCTTATGATTTTTTCTTAAGTAGAGGTTCTTTACCGTTGCTCACTAAAGATAATCAAAGAAAGGGATTTCTTTGAATAGAAATATGCAATCTTCCTTTAGCCATCTCTACCTGTCTATTCAAGCCTTGCATCAGTCTGAAATCTATTGGTAATTGATATTTAGGAAGAAGCCCCGTTAAAGCCTAAGTCTAATTCAAAGTAAAGGCTGAACCCGGGCCAATGGCAGTTCAACTGTTCTTTCTAGCAGGTGCAATAGCGCACTTTTCATTTACTAGTTGAGTACTTCCTCCTGTCAGATAGAAGCTTTTCAAAGGGTGCTTCGCTTCCAGCTCTTCTTGTTCGATACCACTTCCCGTCCTTGTAAATATCATCCTCTTACCGCTCTTATGGATCAATTGGTCAATTATAGGAAACTGGCCAATTGCTGTCAACTAGTATCGGTACAACCACGAATCTCTTATTTTCTTTGTTTACAGCTAGCCTTACTTAAAAAAATCAAGTAAGAATAGACAGTCTAGCAGGTGTATAAGCGTGAAGTGAAGATTAAGTAAGCATGGCTTTGTTTGTGCGCCTCTGGAATTCTGAAATCGTCTTCTAGGCATGTTCCCGATACTATACTAGTCAAAGAAGTTCCTTGCCTTTTGTTTTGCTAGTGGGCTGGTGCAGAATGAGTCTATAGTTATGGTCTTGGGAATCTCTTCGTCCCTGCGATGATGGCTGCTAGAAGCATCGTGGGGCTTGTCAAGGTACAACTTTTTTAATGGATTTCCAACTGGAAAATCCAATTCAAGCTCTGCCTTTAGCTTGACCCCATCTGCTATCAACTATTCACCTATTTTTCAATATGAATCGAAATCGATCCTAACTCTGCTCATCCAAATTGGGATTTTAAGCGAAAGTTGGGTCTTTCAGTTATATTCCAATTGCTCGGTAGTTGTTCATCGTTCCGAGCTTGCAGGATCCTTTACCGGTGATTTCGATGATATGATACGGTCTTTCCCAATTCAGTCCCTACTTTCCCTTGCTCGGGTTTCGGGTGTTCAGTGAGACCTTTCTTAGTAATAAGTCCCCGAAGTTGAAGTATCAAAGGTTGGCCCTTCTGTTGCAACATCTCTTGATCCGTTGCTTTTGGGCAGCCAACCGAACAAGGGCGGCTTCGCGCCTTTCATCCAATAGTTCCAAGCTCGTATTCATTGCCTCGTCATTTGATTCCTTTGCTTCATATAAAAATCTAATACTTGGCTCTCCGACTTTGACCAATATTAGAGCTTCAGCACTGTAAACCAATGAGAATGGGGTGGCCCCAGTACTGGAATTTGAGGTCATACAGTATGCCCATAGGATTTCGGGTAGGATTTTCTTCCACCTTCCTTTAGCGTTGGTTAACCTCTTTTTGAGGTTTTGGAGTATGGTTTTGTTGTTCGATTCGGCTTGTCCGTTCCCACTAGGTGATAAGGTGTTGACAGGATCCGTTTGATCTTATGATCCTCGAGAAACTTGGTCACTTTGCTGCCGATAAATTGTTTCCCGTTGTCACACACGATTTTGGATGGCATTCCGAACCGACATATGATGTGGTCCCAAATGAGTCGATGACCTCCTTTTCCCTGACCTTCTCATATGCATGGGCTTCCACCCACTTAGAAAAATAATCAGTCATAAACAATATAAATTGAGCCTTACCTGCTGCCCACGGAAGGGGACCACCGACGATGTCCATTCCCCACTTCATGAACGACCATGGTGATAAAACCGAGTGGAGCAGCTCCCCAGGTCGATGGATTATCGGAGCGTGTCTTTGGCATTCATTACATTTTTGAACGAACTCCTTTGCGTCTTTTTCCATATTGATCCAATAATAACCGGCTCTAATTGTTTTTCGAACTAGCAATTTGACGCCCGAATGATTTTTGCAGGTACCTTCGTGGATTTCCCTCAAAACATACTCAGTATCGCCTGGCCCTAGACATATTGTAAGTGGGCTATAAAATGTTTTTCTGAACAAGGTTCTGTCTTCAGACATGCTAAATCGGGCCACCTTTGTACACAGGGCCCCCAACTCTTTTGGATCCGAGGGCAGTTTACCGGATCTGAGATATTCTACGTATTTATTCCTCCAGTCCCAAGTTAGGCTCGTCGACTTGATCTCGGCGTGGCCTTCTTCCACCACTAACCTCATAAGTTGTACGACTTCTCCCGAGTTGAACTTGTCGTCTTCGACCGATGACCCAAGTTAGCGAAGGCATCGACCTCGCTGTTTTGATCCCGAGGCATGTGTTGCAAAGTCCATTCTTTGAACCAATGTAATGTCACGTGTAATTTGTCCAAGTATCTTTGCATTCGTTCCTCTCTGACCTCAAATGTTCCATTGACTTGGTTTACCACAAGGAGGGAGTCGCACTTGGCTTCGGTCACTTCCGTCCCCAAGCTCTTGGCTAGTTTAAGGCCTGCAATCATGGCCTCATATTTGGCCTCATTGTTAGTCAGTTTCACAGTCTTAATAGATTGTCTAATTATATTACCTGTTGATGGCTTTAATACGATGCAAAGTCCAGACCCTTTTGCATTTGCGGCATTTTCCATGAAGAGGGTCCAGATTCCCCAGGAAGTTCCTGAGTTAATCAACAACTCTCTTTCGACCTCGGGTATTAGGGCCGATGTAAAGTTGGCCACAAAGTCTCCCAAAATTTGAGACTTACTCATGGTCCGAGGTCGATACTCAATATTGTACCCACTTATTTCTATGGCCCATTTGGCCAGTCGGCCCAAGAGTTCGGGCTTATGCATAACGTTCCTCGATGGGTAAGTAGTTATGACACATGTGGGATGACGTTGGAAATATGGTTTTAGCTTCCTAGAGGTGCTTAACAAAGTGAGCGCCAGTTTTTCCAGGTGATCGAAGCCAAGCTTAACAAAGCTTGGCTTCAATCACTTCCTCCCCCCAAGCTCTTGGCTAGTTCAAGGCCTGCAATCATCGCTTCATATTCGTCCTTGTTGTTAGTCAATTTCACAGTCTTAATAGATTGTTTAGTTAGATTACCTGTTGATGGCTTTAATACGATGCCAAGTCCGGACCCTTTTGCATTTGAGGCGTCATCCGTGAAGAGGGTCCAGATTCCCGAGGAAGTTCCTGAGTTAATCAATAACTCTCTTTCGATCTCGGGTATTAGGGCCGGTATAAAGTCGGCTACAAAGTCTGCCAAATTTTGAGACTTAATCGCGGTCCGAGGTCGATATTCAATATCGTACCCACTTATTTCTATGGCCCATTTGGCCAGTCGGCCCAAGAGTTCGGGCTTATGCATAACCTTCCTCAATAGGTGAGTAGTTACGACACATATGGGATGACATTGGAAGTACGGTTTTAGCTTTCTAGAGGCACTTAACAAAGTGAGCACTAGTTTTTCCAGGTGAAGGTACCTAGTTTCGACCTCACCTAAGGTTCTACTAACATAGTAAATTGGAAATTCCGTACCTTGCTCTTCCCGAACTAGGATTCCACTTACCGCTATCTCCGAGACCGCTAAGTACAAGTACAGTTGTTCGTCCGCCTTCGGTGTGTGAAGCAGGGGTGGGCTCGATAAATACCTTTTGAGTTCCTCCAAAGCTTGCTGGCATTCCAAGGTCCACGAGAAGTCGTTCTTCTTCTTCAACAGTGCGAAGAATCGGTGGCTTTTGTCGGATGATCTCGAAATAAATCACCCCAGGGCGGCTATTCGCCCGGTTAACCTTTGCAAGGCCTTTGCCTTGTCCACGACCGTGATATCTTTGATGGCTTTAATCTTATCAGGATTGATCTCGATTCCCCTATTGGATACCATAAATCCGAGGAACTTACCCGACCCTACTCCAAACGCACATTTTTCTAGGTTCAGCTTCATGTTGTACTGCTTCAGTATACTGAATGTTTCTTGCAAATATCTTAAATGGTCCTTTGCTCGCAGGGACATAACTAACATGTCATCAATGTAAACCTCCATTGATTTTCCTATTTGTTTCTCGAACGTTCAATTTACTAAGCATTGGTATGTGGCACCAACATTATTTAATCCAAACGGCATTACGTTATAACAATAGGTGCCATACTTAGTTATGAAGGAAGTTTTTTCCTGATCACTTGGGTCCATTTATATTTGGTTGCACCCAGAAAAGGCGTCGAGAAAACTGAGGGTCTCGTGGCCGGCCGTGGCATCGATTATACGGTCGATGTTGGTCAAAGGAAAAGAGTCTTTGGGGCATGTTTTATTCAAATCTTGATAGTCTACACACATTCTTAATTTATTCCCTTTTTAGAGACTACTACTACGTTTGCGAACCAAACCGGGTGTTTGACCTCACGAATAGACCCTATTTTAAGAAGTTTAGATACCTCATCCTTGATGAAAGCATGCTTGATCTCGTACTAGGGTCTCCTCTTTTGTTTAACCGGATGAAACTTCTGGTCCAGGCTCAGCTTGTGAGTGGTTATCTCCGGTGGGATACCTGTCATCTCGAGGTGGCACCAAGCAAAACAGTCTTCATTAGTTATAAGAAATTGAATGAGCTTTATGCTGAGATTGGAGCTTAGCCCCGTGCCCAGGTATACCTTTCGATACGGGTAAGTTTTCTCGCAATATGACTTGTTCCAGTTCCTCGATCGTCGATTTAGTGGCGTCGAAATCATCGGGGACTATAAAAGATCTGGGAATCCCATAATCATCATCACGAATTCCCCTTGTTTGTACGAATCTGCCGAAGATGGTATCAGTGTGTCACACCCCAACTTTGGGGAATGTGGCCGGCACTCGGCACCCGAAGGCCCGAGCGAACCAACCATAGCATCTGTGACATGTAATATGAATAATAGGCCGACAAGGCTGCAATATGACACTAACAAGAACCCAACAACAACTTTTATATATATATATATATATATATATATATATACATACATACATATATATATCTAAGGCCAAGAAGACTATATAGTCATGCCAACTGTACAGGGGGCCGACAAGGCCATGCAAAACATATATACACTGACAACTGGTATGCAAGCCTCTAAAAGAGCAACACAATATCAACAAGTCGGGATGGGGCCCGACATACCCAAAACAATACATATACATATGCATTTGTACCTATAGACTCACAACCAGCAACTCCGAAGAAGTGGAGTGCGACACTCAACCGCTGATCTCAGTGTCCTACTACGGAGGCACGCCAGCCTGTCTATCAGCACCT
>MCJB01030418.1:17510-46454 GCA_002018475.1 Nicotiana obtusifolia
GGGGGGGAGGTTGGTTGATCAGGTCAAATCAATAAATTGCGGGTCATTGGCCCAACCCACCCAAAGTTCCAACCCAAAGGCAGAGGTAGAGGGTATGGGTTCGGCCGAACCCAATAGCTTTTGCTTAGATCCTGTATTTGTATTAGGAAATCCATCAAATAGGTATAGATATCTAATTACGCACCCAGTAACTACATGAGCTATGGGTTTGGTGGCCAGAACCCATAAACTTCAAATCTTGGCTCCGCCTGATCCAACCTACCCAATATGACCCAAACTTGCTCATTTTCTAATCAACCTGTTATATCAAGTCAACAAAATCATAATCCAACCCGTTTAAACTCGGGTGCGTTGAGCGGGTTGCCAAAAAATAGGTTGATTTTTCCACCTCTAGTAATTGTCCAGAAAGCTGTCAAACTCGAATTCGTGCTCCATGCTTATACAGTATTGACTTTTGCAGGATCCATCAAGTCCAATACCTGCTAAAAATGTTGAAACCCCTAATAGCAAGTTAAGGAGACCTATCGACCGACAACATGTATGTACTTCCCCAGAGGACCTTCAGAGTCGTATTTTTCTAAAGTTTTGACATAGAAACTTTCTGTTAACTGAAGTCTTGGTTGACCGTACTGCAGGAAGACATTGGTGCGCTCATTGACTGTGTGATGAAGGATGTTGGATTCAGTCAAAGCAAACCTGTCGCAGCTTTTACCATCTACAAATGCCTTCTTCGCTGGAAATCTTTTGAAGCAGAAAAGACTAGCGTGTTTGATCGATTAGTACAGATGATTGGTTCTGCCATTGAGGTAATTTGAGAATTGCGATTATTGATTTTGACATTAAATGTCTCAGGGATATTGGAGTAAAAAAATGATAGAAACAGTGTGGCGAAAAGTGACTAAATGATTTCTTTGGAACTAAGTCATTAAGTTGCTATAAGCTTCAAAAATTACATTACGGCCTACTCATGATTTCAAACGACTGCTTGCGTCTTTAGCAGCATTTGTTAAGGAAAAAGAAAGTGCAAGTGATAAATCAGCTTCTACCATTGGTTGTTTACTTAAACTTTCAATTAAATCCTCATTGACAGATCAATAAGGTCACCACTGTTACATGCATCGAAAATGATTATGACTAGTCATGTTATGTTCATATGAATGTATGGTAGCATATGTCATGTTATGTCATACAAGATTTTAGAGTGATCACATCCTACAGATTGTTCAAGTAGCAGAGATAGAGCATAAAAATGAGAGAAGGTTATGATCTCCATCCATGACTTCTAAGGGGGATAAGGAAGATCACAAGGGGGTTAATTTTCTTAAATTTTGAGGTGCCTGTTGCCTTTGAAACTCTTATTGCAAGCTCAGAACATGTGAAAAGTATAATGATTGCAGAATCAAGATAGCAATGACCACATGGCATACTGGCTGTCGAATACCTCGACATTGTTATTCCTAATCCAAGAAAGTCTGAAGCCTGGTAGTGCAGTTGGTGCAACTCCTATCCGTAAGCCACAGCCTGCAACATCCCTCTTCGGTAGAATGGCAATGGTATTGGAACTTTTCAATTTGTCTTAGTTCCTGCTTTGAAATTGTTGTCATTTAGTTAGAATGCTGAAAGTTTAGCTGCAGTAGTTTTACTCCCGTCAATGTAGTAACTGATCTTTGCTTTCCTGTTTACAGGGCTTCCGCTCGTCCCCTTCTGCCGGCAATAATGCTGCAGCTGCGCTGGTAGTGTGCCAGGTTGAAGCCAAATACCCAGCTATGCTTTTCAAGCAGCAGCTTACAGCATATGTTGAAAAGATTTATGGAATTATTCGTGATAATTTGAAGAAGGAGTTAGGATCACTGCTCTCCTCATGTATCCAGGTATGTTGCATTTTTGTTCAAGTTATTTTCACTCCTTGATCAAAAAGAAATTCAGATGATGATAAATGTGTTCATCATGGGTATATAACAACAATCACGTAATGTCATATATATGCAGATGTCCAAAGAAGAAATTGTTATTTATCCTTTTTGTTTGGTTTCTAGGAGAAACCTCAACCCATACTGAAAACATCAATTTTCTTCATATTGTTTTCTGTTCTTTCAAGTAGGCCCCATTTTTTTGTTCTTCGTCATCTGGTTTAAGTTAGAAGCTATGAAAGTAATGCCTTATTTCCTCAATTATTATGTGTGAAATAAGCGTGAGATATAATAATATTTTAATCTTCCTTGTGACGTTCAATGGCTTGAATCTATTGTTCTAGTGAAGTTAGAATATGTGAATCTGATGAATATCCCGCCCAAATATGTCTGCAAGCGAGATAATCGTCTTTTCGACCTAGCTACGTTTTGTTTTGGGAGATGGTGGAGTCTCTACGATGAAACAAGATTTCAATGATTTCGTCAGTAACACCAAATTTCGTGCCTCAGAAAATCTAGACAAGAAAATAGCTGTAACGCAAAATTCATTTATCTTTTTTTAACGCCTTTTTAGATGTTTTTTCTGAGATTATTTAAATTTATCGGCATATTTCCTTTTCCTTCTCAATTTCTTGTGATACTTTCTCGAACAAGGTGAAAGTAATTGTTTTCACATAATATATGATCTATTGCAATTCAGGCACCACGAACCTCCAGAGGAAGTATGCTAAGATCTGGTCGATCCTTTGGCAAAGATTATTCAATAAATCACTGGCGGGGGATAATTGAATGCCTCGACTCTCTTCTCTGTACATTGAAAGAAAACTTTGTACGGCCTCACAAACTTTTACTTTTTCTCTCTTTTTTATTTAAGTCAGAAGGAAAGCTAATGCTTGTTGCCTTTCATTTTCAGATGCCACCAATTCTTGTTCAGAAGATATTTAGTCAAGCCTTTTCATACATTAATGTTCAGCTCTTTAACAGGTGACTGAGTTTTCTTATCTAAGCATCTTTTGTTATTTGTCAATTTACGCTAATCTCAGATAAATTATCAAACTGTAGTTTTCTTCTTCGGCGGGAGTGTTGTACATTCAGTAATGCGGAATATGTTAAATCTGGCTTGGCTGAGCTAGAGTTGTGGTGCTGCCAAGCAAAGGAAGAGGTATTTTAACGTTCATTGTATCACCTAAATGAAAAAAAATCGCATCTAATTAACTTTTTGCTTAATATATTCTTGGCTTGCAGTATGCTGGCTCATCCTGGGATGAACTCAGACATATAAGACAAGTTGTTGGATTCTTGGTATGTTTATATTTTCCATCTTCCAGACTTCCATTTTAACATTTTTTTTCCAGTATCATTGATTACAAGTAGCCACCTAACTTACCACAAACCAACTGTTGAAGTCACATGGGCAAAGCTAGAAGCCCGTCTATGGGTTTGGCCGAACCCAGTAGCTTTTGCTCAAATAGTATATTTGTATTAAGAAACATTAAATATGTACAATTATTAAAGTTAAAAACCCAATTATTAGCACTTGAAGTTGTTCTAAAATTCAGAACCCATAAAGTTGAAATCCTGGCTCTGCCTTGTGCTTATTTTGCATATCTGCCATGAAAGGTTTATAGAATATTAGAGTGTAAGAACCTTCACTTTATTCTTCTATTTTTACGTGTGCCCTTGCTATTATTTGATTCTGGTGATCTTAGCTGTTTTGGTTCCATCAATCTATCTTTATGACATCTGTTTTCCCTTTATTCTTTTTAATATTGTCAAGTACTTCATTAAGCCTCAGATGAAAGTGTTTGAGCAATTAGATATGGTTTATTGTGTACAAACAAAGTTACGAGACATCATGTCCGGAACTGAATTAGTGGTAAGCTAAACTACGGAAGTTTCCTCTAGCTTTTTTTGGTTATTTACCAATTTATCATGCTCCAGTGTAGCATTCTGCTATTATGACTTGGCTGTTGCAAGATAGTTGCTGCTTTTTCTTTTTGTCTTTTGGAATTTTCTTATGTCTGTTCGCCTTTTGAGCCGAGGGTCTCCCGGAAATAGCCTCTCTACTCCTTGGGGTAGGGGTAAGGTCTGCATGCACTCTACCCTCCCCATACCCCACTTGGTGGGATTTTATTGGGTTGTTGTTGTTGGAATTTGCTTGTGTCTACAATTATGCATATGCAATGCGATCTACCATTGATGTGGAGTTTTCTGTTTATCGTTACTCTTTGCAGGTTATACATCAGAAGTACAGAATTTCGTATGATGATATCACTAATGATTTGTGTCCCGTAAGTCTTTTTTCTCTATTAACATTAGCTCCACTCCGAGCCCAGTGTTATGAAATGCTCGTATAGAAAGACTTAAAAATTTAATGTTTCCATTTTGCAATTTATATGTAAGAGTTCTTTGTCAAACTTTTTCTCTACCTGTCCAGGTCAGAATTTGGTTTGACGATTCTGTTCCATTTCATCGAGTATAAACCATATCACCTTTCTTTAAAATGTGAAATTCTGGTTTTACAGGTTCTCAGCGTCCAGCAACTTTACAGAATTTGTACTCTTTACTGGGATGACAAATACAATACGCGCAGTGTTTCTCCAGATGTAAGCTATGTGTGGCCCATGGTGTTTATTCGATTGAAGTGCATATTCATATCAGTAATAAATGAATGTTGAGGGAATTTCCTCTTTTTTCCTGATAGGTCATATCTAGCATGAGAGTACTTATGACAGAGGAATCGAACAACGCCGAGACCAACTCTTTTCTATTGGATGATAACTCGAGGTGAGAAACTATTCAGAGTTTAGATGCATGGATTTTAAGGCTATTTTCTCTATTTTGACAGCTATTATTCCTTGGGCAAAGATACTTCTAACCTGCGGCCGAAACTATTTGCTTCCGGTAGCCACAAAAGTGTATAAAATTTAAATATTTTTTGTATATAATATACAGAAATGTTTATATATACAAAAAAAATATACATTTTTTCGGCATTATTTTTTGAGTGGCTATACAGTGTCATTTTCCCTTATTCCCTTTTTCCTTCCACCCACTTAACCATGTGATCGAAAGTTTAGATGGATTAGAATTCTAACCAATGCATCATTTCAAGTGCAGCATTCCGTTCTCAATTGATGAGGTCTCAAATTCACTTCAAGTCAAGGATTTTGCAGATGTCAAACCTGCTACTGAACTTCTTGAGAATCCAGCCTTCCAATTTTTACATGAGTGAGGCCTAGGACACCAAGATTTTCTTGTGTTTTGCGCGACAGATTATTGTAGTATCCTCGATTGACATCCTCTATTTCTTGTAAATTCATGATCTTTTCCTCCCCCTTTTTTTTAAAGTATAGATTGATGTAATATAATATTTTTTGTTGTTTATAGTTATAGTTCATAGCAAGAGGTGCAGTCTGTGAGCAGTTGAGTTTTGTATTTCTTTTGGTGGGGCAAAGAACACCACTTTTTTTTTTTTTTTTTTGGAAAATAGGGAGCAAATCATATTGGTTATGTTGAATGATGTAAATGTTGTATATCCTATCCAATTTACATTGTAATGAAAGGGTAAGTTATAGAGTTAATATCCTAAAATCCCCCTAAATTATCAAATTTTTGTCGGTTTCCTACTTAAACTATTCGATGTCGTCAAAACCCCCCTGAACTATATTGCTCTTCATATTAAAACCCCCTCATTGCATTCTTAGAGGTGCATTTAGTACACGCTCCTAATTGTCTAAAAAACATGCCATGTAGCACTACATGTGGCTATTTAACTCAGCCTAAAACCCGCCTAAACTATCACTTTTTTGTTAATTACCTACTTAAACTATTTGGTGTCCCAAAACCCCTTGAACTATATTCCCCTATATATTAAAATCCATGTTGGACCTTTAAAGGTACGTCTGTTTAACTATATTAACTTATGATTTGTTACAAATATTTTTATGTAGTTTACTCATGATGTATTACTCTCAAATGATTGATTAATTCTAAGAGTTTTGGCCAAAATAATATCTGATGTAATGTGTTAATTTAGATTTAATTGTGATTGTGCTTTATGCTAGACTCCAATTGATAGGTGCTTATTTATATTCATTTTGTAGCACAGTTAAAATATAAATAAAGGCATATAGTGTTGTATTCCTTAAAAGTCATCTTGTATTACAACAAAAGATTACACAAAATAAAATTTCGCAAATAAAAAATCAATTGTGCAGCTATTACATTCTCTAATTCCAGATTACATAAAGAAGGTTCAAGAGATTCAACTTTATTCTTTACAAGGTGTTGAGTTTAATAAGAAGATTTAAATTGGTATTCTTTCAACAATATGTGTAAGGTATGAAAGAAGACTAAAACAAGAAAGAGAATAAATAATTTCAGAGGAAACACGAGAGGGAGAAATTTTTGAGGAAAGAACTGAAGAAAAAGGTTAAAAAATGAAGAAGAAGGTGAAAAACAAAGAAGAAAGGTGAAAAAATAAGGAAGATTGGTGAAAAATGAGGAAGAAAGATGGATATAACTGAAATAAGGAGAATATACGTTAAAAAAAATAAATTTGAAAGAGGATTAGGTTAATTAGCCATTATTTTCTGTTAGATATGCCATTTTGATGGCTTTTTTCAGCTATCACGCGCTCCCAAGCGAGTATCTACACATGTTATGTGTCAACGATGAGGGGTTTTTAATACGAGCGGTAATATAGTTCAGGGAGGTTTTGGGGATATCAAATAATTTAAGTGGGAAACTGACAAAAATATAATAGTTTAATAAGGTTTTAAGGTATTAACTCTTTTGAATATAATTAAGTTTTAAATCAAAGCATTGGTAAAGAAACAAAATGTTTGATAAGTTCACACCATCGATACTTCGGCCAGCATGAGATTAAAGTCACTTGCTGTCAGTTCGCTTTGTGTTCAATAAAAACTGTCGATATTATCTTACTTCTCAAGTTTTGGATTTTATGAGTCAACGGCATATTAGTTATTAATTCAATTAACTAAATAAAAGTGTGCCTTCTTAGATATTTAAGACTTTTTCCTATTTGGATTATAAGACAACAAAATGCTTGATAGTTGGAAATATGGAAAAAAGGAAATGAATGAATGCCAAAAAAACTAATAGCTTGATAAGGGTTTTAAAGTTTGAAGGAGTTAGGTTTGAAATTTCATTTTTCTTTTCTTTTTCTTGTTTTCTTTCTGAAGAACTTCATGACACATCCAAATTTTCTCAACTGATATTTGATGTTATTTTAAGTATGTTAAATTCAAGCGAAGTCTGTTTCAAGTGAAGTTGAAATAGTTGATCAAATTGTAAAATAGATATTGATTTGCAAATAATATTTCAAGTTTAAGCTGAAATAACATATACTCCGTATTTGTGGCTAAATGGATTAAAAATTAGAGAAGTTTACATAAAGCACTAGTTTAGAGCCTAACTATCATAATAAATATAGTTTTTTTAATCACTATTTCGACAGTTTTTAAGCTTGTTTTCTTTCGCTCTTTTCTTTATGTTGTAAAGATATCGAACGCCTTAGCACGTAATAATTAGATCTTGTTTGGAGGTTCGAAAAAACCTTGCTCTCGATATTATTTTGCTTAAGATTCGTGAAGGGCTCAGTATGACTGGAAGTTTTACCCAAAGTACTTAGAATATTTTAAATTACAATTTGCCGAGGGTACCCTTTTGAACCGGTTTAGAAATTTTGAAGGCCTTATTTTTTGGTTGCGGATCTCGGACGTCTCTGAGCCATTCTACGACTCCGTATTTGTGGCCAAATGGATTAACAATTAGAGAAGTTTATATAAAGCACTAGTTTAGAGCCTAACTACCATAATAACTATAGTTTTGTAATCACTATTTGTAGCTACTGTTCAGTTGTTATCAGCTTGTATCACTTGTATTCAGACGCGCAACGAATACAACCAAGACAAAATACAGAAAAATAGAATGCTCTCATCAAGAGTCAAAGTCAAGACCTCCGCTTGCTAAGGGAGCGCTCTAACTAACTGAGCTACGAGAGCTTGTTGCTCTCTTATTTCAGTTCAAAATAATTAACCTTTTCTTTCGGTACTACAGGTGGATTTTGCTATAAAATTGATATATAGCTTTGAGTGGTAATTTTCTGAAAGTATAGCTACGAATGATAAATACAATGTATATATTTATTGTGTTGTGTAATTTTTCCTAAAACCTAACGTGTTTTTTGGAGCATATAGTAATTAATTCTTAATGCTATCAATTAGGGGCGGCTCAAGCACACATTGGGCCTAAAGACAAAGTTTAATGTAAGACTTAAATTTTTAAAAGAAAGTTATAAGATATATTTTTATTTGAGGCCTATTCTTCTAACTTTTTGAGATATAAAGTTGTTCATAATTTTTTTTGGAGTTAATACCCTAAAATCCCCCGAAACTATCACGTTTTTGTTAGTTTACTACTTAATTTATTCGGTGTCCTCAAAATCCCCTTGAACTATATCTCTTTAGTCAATAAAAGCCCCCTCGTTAATTTTTTGGCAAAATGTGTGAAATAACTCATCTAAAGACGCGTGAAAAATGAAATTATCCATAAAATGACCCCATCTGGCATACTTCTAATGGCTAATTAGTGTTAAGATATTCAATTTCTTTTTCCTTTCTATTTTCTTTATTCCAGATTTTTTTCTTTACTTTTCACCCTTTTTCTTTATTTTTTTTTCCTTTCTTCTTTCTTTCTCCTTGTGGGTTCCATTAGAAACTTTTTTCTTCTCTTATTTCTTCAGAAATTACATTTCTTCTTCATTTTTTCTTTATTTATTTCTCTATAACTTCTCTTTTTTGTCAAACCCTAATTTTTTAAAATCCCAAATCTCTGTAAGCAAAAAATTATAGTGAAATCAAAGGTTAGTGTGAAAAAGAAGGTTGAATTGACGTTTAATGATGAAAATCCAGATTGATAAAAGGGGTAACAGTTGTTGGAGGAGGTGGAAGAACAAAGGCCTTTACTCATTTCTTATTTTTGATCATTAGTTCAAATCATTAATTAAAAAAATGATTAAATTATGCTTAACTAAGTTGCGATGTGTTGTAAACTCACAGTTTAAAGTTAATTAGGAGCGTGCATCATACACAGCTGGAAAAAATCGACGAAGGGGTTTTTAGTAACTAGGGGGATATAATTCAAGGGGATTTCAGGTACACTGGATAGTTTAGGTAGGCAACTGACAAAAACATGATAGTTTAGGGTGGTTTTAGGATATTAACTCTTTTTTTTATAATCGATAATTCTTGCTCGATTGATAATATAGCCAACCTATCTAATCTTTCTTGAGATATTGTTGATCTTAAATAAGATTTTACAAAGTTATAGAAGTATAGAACTATTGGTAGCTAAAAAGTATTGCTGAACACTTAAACTAGTGAAATCTTAGAGAAAGAAGGTGAGTAATGAAATCTTAGAGAAAGAAGTGAGTAAGAATATCATAGAGAAACACAAAAAATATATACGGTTTTCTGAAATATGAAGAGATTGGAAAAAAAGAAAAATTGACTTGGACAAATTAAGGAAGAGAGAGCAAATTTTTCAAAAGAAGGAGTAAAAAATGAAAAACTAAAAGTTATGAAAACTATTGATCTACACATTTTTAAGTAAGACAAATTCTTCTTTTATTTATATATCTAAAAGTTTTCTTTCCTTTATATTAAAAATTCTAGCTTTGTATTAAAAATATCAAATATTATTTTTTAAATACCTATAAATCTATTATTTTTTAGAAATGGGACCCTCTAAATTTGGGTGCCTAAGGCACACAGCTTACTCTACATAAGGTTGGAGCTCGCTCTGCTACCAATCTTTGGGGCTGGTTAATAGTCCACCGATTTAAATGGCCAAAAAATATTATCTAAGGGCCTTACATACTTATATACTCTAAGTCGTTTACACTTAGATGCTCTAGTGTATGACGTTGTTTGGATGTTTTATTCTTGATCACCTTATTAGTATTTTGCTCGGATACTTGATTTGTGGATCAATTGGAAATTTAATTATATTCAATTAACCTATGATATGTTTTTATCACTTTATTTAACCTAGAATATACATCATTCTTGATTTTAACTAGCAAGACGCTCGGGCATACTGACGGCCTAGTAAATTAAATATTGAGTTTTAATATGAGAGCAATTGAGTCTAAGTATCGACATCCAACACGCTATAACACTTTAAAAACAAAATATATAGTGTTATAAGATGTAGTGCTATATTAAAACTTATGTTGTAGCAACAACAACATATACTCGATCAAATCACACGATTGGAGAATATATACACACACAAAAAAAAATTAGGTAGGATTTAAATATATATAAATTGTAAAATAACAATAATCTATAAATGGTCGATCATCTTTTTACCACTAATACCGACCGAAAATGATCGGTTACTTCATAGTTATTTTAAAAATAATTTTTTTGTTATAGAGAAACACAATTGACATTGGGCGGGAATAAATAAGTTAAGATTTCCTACTGATATCGGTCAGGTATTCTTAAAATTTTTTAATCATCCTTTTTTGGTAGATACTATGAAAGTCTGATAAGGTTTTGACCAAAGATTGATCATTTTTCGACCGACATCGGTCGGAATTTTCTAATGTGTCAGACAAAGCAGTTCTATTGTGGGACCACATTTTTCGACTGATGGTGGTTGGTATTGTTATGTGAAATTTGTTATTTGACTTTTGCGACCAATTTACTTATTTTCCGACCGATTTCGATCGGTTTTCTCTTCCGATTGATTTCGGTCAATATATATGTTGTGGACGGTTTTTGACAGTTTTCTAGTAGTGTAAGTATTCCTTCATACTTTTCCAGAGGTTTCAGATTCGAACCCTAGGTTTAGAATCACATTTACGCGGAAGCGTTTTACTTCGCAATATAGAACTTTCCTGTGCGAATCCAAATTTAGTAGGACTCGAATATCGTTAACGGATACCAGGTGAGAAAAAAAACGCTATATCGTTGAAAAACAGTAATTGTTGCAGATGCTGCAATTTGGGCCAGGCCATGAGGATTTCACATGCCTTCCTTGGAAAAATGGCTTGATTGAATGTCCAATGAATTTGCCGTACCTCTTCCCATGCAATATGTAAACCTTGGGACCAATCATTCCTTTTATTTGGTCCATTACTGGACCACTAAAACTTAACCTATTTCACATAAAGACTTTAGGATTATAGGTCCATGTCCAATTCCAAATATTAATGAAGAGTTCCAAAAATTCTGTGTATGACTCACACCACTTGCCAAATTTAATTTTGGTTTGAACCTCCCTTCTTCATATTAGAGTTGACTCTATACAAAAAAAAATACCATGTCAAAAAAGAGCTAGTAGGAGAAGCTTCATTGGTGCATGGCTACCGTCGACGAAGACAAACGCGCATGTGTACGAGCAACAAGTACAATGTATTTATTGCCTTTGACTCGACATATACATACATATATATATATATATATATATATATATATATATAAAATTTTAAACATGCAATGAAATTGTAAGTATTAGATCTGAATTGGAAAAAAGAATTGAAATATGTACATTTCAAGCTAATTAGTTGAGTTCTTTTACCTTAGGTAACTCAACTAGTGAAAAGCCCCACTAAGAGCGCTTATCTTAGGGGAACTCATGACAACAAAAGAAGTGCGTGCATACAAAAAGGGTATTGATACATCGGTACTGCTACTATTAACTTAAAATTTTGAATTCGCTTCTGAATAAAATTCACGATAATAAAGCACGTTGTAGGACGATAGCAGGTAAACCAAAAAGTTCATAATTAAGTAGGCTAGTACTCCAGTTAACACGAATTAAGTAAATTAATCTTACACATATTCACAACATTAAAGAAAAATAGCTTAGTCGGCATACTGTGGACCTAGCAGCCAATCAAGACTATTAAAAAAGCAGAATAGAAGCTACCATTTTGACACTTATATTTGGACCCAAAATGGGTTAAAAGCTTGTGAATTTCACCTGACTGAGAGTCATCTAAACACCCTGTAACTGGTCCTGCTCTTCTTCTGTAAAGGTCCCCTCCGATCCCCCATCTCCCAAATACACATTTTCAAAAATAATTAACTGCTTAAATTAAAAATAGCCAACAGATGTATAATATATGTACACTACTAAAAAGAATAAGAATCAGTGATGGACAAATTCAGCAAGTAAACGAATAAATCTGTCGATAATCCTAGTTAACGACGAATTAGTGACATATTATCATGAAATTTTATTAGCTATGAGCGATAGCGATAGCGATAGATTAACGACGAAGTTCAATTTTTTAATACATAATATTTGTGTAATTATATATAATTGTATAATCTAAAAAAAACAATCAGTAAATATGATCGACTATTTGTGTAAAGAATTTTTGTATTTCTTGTTTTTACTTGGTGGCAATAGTACAAGATTCATGTATCCAAGTTGATAAAACTAAGTTCTATGCCCATCATTGACTTTCCAAATGAATATATGACATCATTGAATAGTACAAAACAATGTGTGTAGTATCGCTACACACATTGTCTTTCTTTACAATAGATGTTGACTTATTAAGTATATATTTCATGAACAAAATTCTGGCTATACATACACAGTTTTAGTCGAAAACAGTAGGTGCATCTGCTCTCGCCATCTGTTCAAATGATACCCCTTTCTCAAAAAAATTACCTATTTATACGTTGTATATTAAAGCTTAAAGTAATAACATGCATGATAAATACAAGTATTGATTCTCTTTCAGAGGTCGAAGATTTAGAATTTGAACTTTATGAGTTCAGATTCATAATATTCTATCACATCACGTCTAATTTACTTGGTTCAACTTATTTTTTGTACTTAGTTAAAGACCTAGATTTTATCGAACTCGTAAGCAAAACTGTATCTCCGCCCCAGCTTGAACGCTTGGTAGCTAATAGATAAAGAAGCCCAAGTTAGTCACTTTCCATGAGTAATGACACTGCACTGCTGCACAAAATGCCCAAAACCTATTTTTAGTCAATCGTATAAATACAAAGTTTGTGGCCATTACTGGACATTTTCCCTAAGGAATGGACCATTGAATGCTGAAATTGTTTTGGAGAATGATTCACCCTATCCGTTCGATTAAGATTGATCCCGACCACAATTAAGGTAGCTTAAGTACAATGCATTGACGGTGTATGAATATTCATATAGTCAAAGCGTCTAAAATATTTCTATCCTTAAGGAAGACTGTAAAATTAGGGAAACAATCGAAATAAATTGATCCATTGCAAAGACTGGTTGGGATGTAATTATATTTCCTCCTATAATTCTCAATAGATTTGATATTGAGAAGTTTGATTTCCTCATGCTCTGATTCTAGAGGAATAGTTTGCTCAATGGTAGACATGCGATAATCACTTGTCAAGTTTCATTTTTGAGACTTGTTCTCATAGCTCTAGTGTTAAAGGCAGAACTCATTGCCTTATATTGGATTATGTAAATAATTGCTACTGGAAGAGAGCCAGCCTTAGCCTTAGTCCACACCTGAAACATTTGCCAGTGAAAGTAGAAGTCTTACCATCTTGAGTAAAGGATTTAGAAGACTTATTTTTTGTGTAGGAAAGTTTTCTTTTCCTATTAGAATTGTATTTTCTAATATTGGAAGAATCAGATTTAGAACATTTCTTCCTATGAGGTTTACTACCGCACGAAGGAAGACCAAATTGTTCGCCAAAACTTCCTAAAAAGCTTCCTATTCTTGGCTCGAGAGACCAAGTGATTTCATAAAGAAGTTATTCAAGTTCTTAACTCTACTGTATGTGGAAGAGTCAGATATGGTATTAAACTTCATAGATCTATAGCTTTTAAGGCTTTGTAAGAGGTCTTTTATTTTCCAACTGCTGGTAAGTAAGTTTCCGTGGCATCCCTTCATGCCTTGTACTACTTACAGTAGCCTTGAAGGGCTAACCAAGGCATACCTCTGAATCCTTCCCGTTTGTGGAAAATAAACTTCTGGGTGTATATCCATGGGATGTGGAATCTGAGAGAAAATTGGAGCAACTGGGGAATAAGTTGGTCTCCGTGAAATCTGGAACAGAAATACTCAAATCCTTCTTTCACTGGTGGAGGAAATATATCTGCCAAATGGCTGTAAATAGGCCACCATTGGTGCAGAAACCATTGGAAAAAATCTACTGGCAAATTTTTGCCTCAAAGGAGAAAATATGAGTGTTTGTTGGTATGATTTTGAAAGATCAGCGCATTAAACTACGCATCCCTATAATCATAGTAACTGAAAAATTGGGGAGAAAATGGCTGGGAAAGTTTTCTGACTTTTATAGGGTGATCACCCCATTCCTTCGGCGAGATGATTTTGTTTATCCACACTGTGATATGGGTGATATAGGTTTGGGTTTTGTCCAAATAAAGTTTAAACATACAAGAGTGAGTGTCTGTAAGGATAAATTCATAAAACTTCTGGTTATGAACAGGAATTTTCTGGAGAAAGTTGGATGTTAGGTCGAGCATTTTTTTGGCTACTACTAGAGGGTTAGAATCGCAAAGATGTGGCTTGGTTTGGACGAGTGAGTAAGTCATCTCGTTCTTAATATATTGAGGTTCCCCCGAATAAGGACCTACCGAAGAAATTGGCTGAGGCACGGTGAAGAAAGTGGAACTGGTTCATCCAGACTCCTTCTCTTAGCAAAACACATTTGCAATGTAGTAATCCTAGGTATTCCTTTCATTCAACTTTGCAAACCTTACCTGGTTCCGAATAAGGCATTCATGTGGATTATCCCACAAGCAACGTCCTACTTCCTTTCCATAAGCCTCCAATTTATAGTCATACATTCTTTGAAAAATAAAGAAAAACAAATTATGTTTTCAAAAGAAGATGTAGTTTTCCTAAGAATACAGAAGCAGTTAACTGATTATGTAATTTCTTCTAAAATTGAAAGTTTAGAAGCTAAGATTCAACAAGAGCTTTGTTCCGATTTGCCAATGGCATTTTGGAAACATAAAAGGCACATTGTTGGGCTTCCTTACGAACCTGACTTTGACGAGAAAAACATCCCAACTAAAGCTCGACCCATTCAAATGAATCACGAGCTTAAAATGCATTGTTAAAAAGAGATCAATGATCTCTTAGACAAGAAGATAATTTCCCCTTCAAAGTCTCCTTGGAGTTGTGCGGCATTCTATGTCAACAAAAACTCCGAAATCGAGCGCGGAGTCCCCCGCTTGGTTATCTACTACAAGCCTCTTAACACAACACTTAGATGAATTAGGTATCCTATTCCTAACAAGAAAGACTTAATACAAAGAGCCTATGCTGCCACAATTTTCTCTAAATTTGATTTAAAATCTATATTTTGACAAGTACAGATCGACCCAAAAGACAGGTACAAACTGCTTTTACAGTCCCTTTTGGACAGTATGAATGGAACGTGATGCCATTCGGATTAAGACAGCCCCTTCTGAATTTCAGAAGATAATGAATGATATCTTTAATCCATATTCCAGTTTTGTTATAACTTATATAGACGATGTCTTAGTTTTCTCAATAAACATCGACCGACAATTCAAACATCTACGCATTTTCTATAACACTATAAAAGAAAATGGATTAGCTCTGTCTAGAACTAAGTACAACTTATTCCAGACAAACATCAGGTTCCTTAGTCATAACATCCAACAAGGGACCATTACTCCTATTTAGCGATCTCTCCAGTTTGCTGACAAATTCCCAGATCAAATCCTGGACAAGACACAACTTCAAAGGTTTCTTGGTTGTGTTAACTATATTTGCGATTTCATTCCGAGATTAAGCATTCTGCTAAAACCCCTTCACGACAGATTGAAAAAGCCTCCAGTTCCTTGGATGGATGCCCAAAGTAATGCTGTTAAGTAACTTAAGTTGAAAGTCAAGAATCTCCCTCTCCTTAGTCTCCCTGATCCATCTGCTTTTAAAATTATAGAAACAGATGCGTCAGACATAGGATATGGTGGGAACTTACTCTTTGGCTAAGGGACCTCTGAAAGGAAAGTAGCACAGATCCGGAAGGGAGTTGTTGGATTTGGGAAATCGTTGTGTTTTGTGGATTTTGAGCAGGAGTAGCATCCTGCAGAAGTCAGTTTTCCGGGAGGGAAACCTGATTCCAAGAGATTGGTCTTGGGATAGACAGATGAGACCTTTGCAGATCTGTCTGGAAGAGAACTGTTTCACCTTTGTGAGTAGTTCTCATAGCACCAGTGTTAAAGGCAGAACTCATTGCCTTATATTGAATTCTGTAAATAATTGCTATCGAAAGAGAGCCAGCCTTAATCTTATAATTAGAAGTCTTAACATTTAGACTTCTATATATATATATATAAAAATTAGTTAGTTCGTGTATAAACTCGTAACTGATATTCATGCTCACAATTTTATTTGTGTACGAAGTTATCTGCATGTGTGTTGTTAATTTTGAGGATCTCCTGCTTTTTAGTGTCTTTTCTCAACTATAAAGGATGTCTTTCATTTTCCTAGATGACCTTCCGAACTACTCATAATTTTCGCCCATTAGCTTTCACGTCTAATTAGCAAAGACATATAAATTAAAAATATGTTTTAGATAGTATAAATTTTTTTTACAATTAATATTTTACGATGTTAGTGGAGTTTTGATTAACAAACTATTTACTCTATTTTTTAAATTCTCAAATCATGCTTGCTATAAGTATCGCATGTTGTTGAATCCATAGTGGTGGCATAAAATATTTAAACTATTAGGATTTGTTTAGTAGGGAAACAAGTTATCGTGGGATTATAATATTTAAATTAAAATACAAAAATTAAATAGTGACAAGATTATTTAATGGATATATTTTTATTAGTAGATTTTAATTTATTGGACGAAAAATGAAATATATAATATATAATATAAAATATGCGTTTAAAAGAAATGAAGATCTACACAGAGAAATAAAAGAAAGAATTGGTTGTTCTTCGTACTCAAAATTGCAAAATTCTCCTGGCTAAAAGTAAGAATCTTTTCTTAGAGAAAAAGAGATATTTTCGTATTATCACATGCTAGGACTTTATTTTTTTTTTTTAAAAAAAATTTTAATAAATTGTTTTCCTTGACAAGACATAGTATTGGGAAGCTAAAATTAATATTAATAACTGTTTAATTTCTTACTCATATTAAGAAACTAGAATAGAAATAAATAATGTTAGAATTGAATAAACTACTTCATCTAACAGTTTAAATTGTTATAACTATATTCTTATGTATTTATTTTAACTCTTTAATATGCCATCTTACATGAGATTATAAGTCTTTAAATAAAAAATATGGAAGTGTATCTCAGCCTACTTTGATACGAAATTAATAGCATGGTCTGCCATATTTCGGGAAAAAATAGAAATTCTTAATAATTTGCAAAAATATTCCATCATATAGTATATAGGGAATCCTTTGGTGAAGGATTTAGTGAGGGAACAAACTTATTTAAGACAATAATGTGTATTAATAGTTAAGTGATGATATTTTATGCAAAAGACATGTTTCATACGGTAGATTCAAGATTTAAATTTGATAGATTTGATTTGTAAGGTTTTATCATCGAACTCGTAATTGTATTTTCAATGTTGCACATTGAACATACTGGGTTATGAACTTGCGTTGCCGATATGTTGCATCCAGCTGGTGTTAGGTACCCGCTTTGAGACCCAACTAATATGAATTTGCACCGTATAAACTTATTAAAGAGAAAAATGCTCCCTACCAAAAATATTTCTCTTAGAACTCGAACCTTAGACCTCTAATATACAAACGATAATACGATATAATGTAAATCCTAAATACTATGCAATGCATTTCTATTTGTGGGAGATATATTTAGTTAGGGATTGACCTGAGAAAGGTTGTAAGATCAATGGGGGAAGACCTTGATTTGTAGGGTATACATAATTAATGATATGTATAATTAATTAGGAAAAAAATAAGATTAAAAATACTTAATTATTATTCAAAATGCACTAAATTCGCATATAAAAAATTGCAATAAATAGTAAAGACTCAAATATTTCAGCAATTCGATACGATAATACCTTTCAAGTGTCCAATAACCTGTTATTAAGTTTCATGCAAGTGGAAAATGCATGAATATGCATATGAAGACTATATGCCTGAATATTTCTACATGAGCCTAATTATTTACTTTCAGATATTATATGTCACATATTCTTATCTGTTTTTTAAGTTCTTTTAAGAAAAATTATTTGATACTTAATTCTATTAAATCTAATGCCAACGCTACTAGACTAACTTACATATGCCACTTGTTTTTCTGCGTGTAACTTATGAGTTAATTTTATCTTTACCCTAAGTAGAGGCGGAACTAAATTTTGTAACTTTATGTGTTCTTGATTTTGGAAAGACGACTTTAAATATTAATAATTAGGTTCTAACTTTATTTTATATATATATATATATATAATAATTTTTTTTAAAAAAATTACTGAATGTACCTGAACCTTTAATCGGGCTACTAGCTCCGTCCTCGACTCTAAGCGAGTGGCTCTTAGAACCTTCACACCAAGTCACCAACAAGCTACAAGAGGAAATATATACATATACATATATAGAAACTTTTACGTTTAGTGAGGGAATGTATTGTACAAAAGTCCAAATAAAGCAAATATTTTAAATAGTAAACGTACTATGATCAAGTGGCACTTCAAAAGTGTTAGCTATGATTAATTATTAATTCAACTTTCTGCGGAGTGAAGAATAACAGAGTTGGCAACTAAGCTTTTGGGAAGCATAGTGTACATGAACGGGCACTCAATAGCTTTTACTTAGACTCTGTACTTGTAATTAATCTTTTGCTTTGGCTGTTATTGACTTGACCTCCGTGTGAAACGTATATCATCACCGTTCATAACTGAGACTCAAAGTCGAGCCTAGCATGCTATAAACCTACAGAGAACAAGAGCCAGATCAAAGACATTTTTTTGTATTACAAAATACATTAAATGTGTATAAATATTTAATTTCGAACTCACTAACTAAGAGGAGCTATGAGTTTCGTAGCAAGTTCAAACTCATAAATTTTAAATCCTGACTTTGCATATGATAGTTTAATACTCCCTCCGGTTCACAATAAGTGATTTTTTGGCTGTTTTCACACAGATTAGAAATTCACCTTTTAACATTAATTAGCAATGAAATTAACCATATTAACCTTTACTATCTCTTCACATAAACACTGCTAGCACATATTCCAAACACTATTTATTCCAAGAGCAATATAAGAAAAAAATGGTTAATACATTCTTAAAATTTGAAAAAATCACTTATTGTGGACCAGTGGGAGTAAATTAAAGAGAAAAAGGCCACTGCACATGTTCTCCTAACCTTACGCGTGAACAAACTCATTGCAAATTTCATCAAACCAAAACTTTTACCTATTTAATAATTAATAACCTTTTTTTCATTAATATGTTATTAGCCTTTCTTTATATATTTATGTACTATGAAACGTGTTATTTATTTTTTGAAAAGAAAATAAGTTAATACTTCCTCTATTTCAAATTATGTGACACTTTTTGAAAATCAAGGTTTAAACTATTTAATTTTAACCGTATATTTGAACAGAAAATTTTTAAGTTCTTCAAACTAAATTACACATTTAGAAATTATATAAAATATATTATAAGTCACAATACTTGAAAAACTCAAATATTTAAAAAACATAAAAAAATTACGATCAAAAAATAATTTTTTAGACCCTCGAAAATAGAACCCCGTCATATAAATTGGGACTTAGAGAATAATGCCTAAAGTAGTAACCCTGGCCTTAGATAATTAGCTAACAAGCTGGCCAAAGCTGGTAGGGAAGAATGGGAAACACACACATATCTCCATCAAATCGCGCATAAATATCACTATAATTTCATATCAATCTTCTTTTCGATCTTCTATAATTCCTTGGAGGTATTTGTTTGTTTTATCATTTTTTTTGACTTTTACGGTTTGGCCACTATCTAGATCATAGTTGGAAGAGTGATGGTATGGTTATAGGCGGAGTCACAATTTAAATTTTATGGGTTTTGAATTTATTTTCGTAATCATAGCTTGTCTAATTAATTAGTTACTGAGTTTGTAATTAAATATTTATACTTATGTAACAGATTCTTAATACAAATACAAAATCTAAGTAAAAAATACTGGGCTCGTCCGAATCTGCACCTATAATACTCTAGCTCAGTCCCTGGGTACTGTTCATTCGAAAGCCATCAGTATTTGTAATGTTTAATAAACCTTATAAGAAAGGCCAAAACCTTAGCTCCCAATCCTTTCACGAAAAGCAGAGAAGTTCCATAAATCCAATGCCTCATGCACATGCTCCCCTATGCTTTCCAATGAATTTGCACTCGAGAGGGCCAACTAGTGGTGGGTGCATATGCAGCAACAATAACATACTAATATTATTCCACACCGTAAGGTGCGGAGATGATAGTGTATACACAGACTTTATCCCTATCTCGTGAGAAAGTGGTGGGTACATATGATGTAGGAAAAAAAAGTATATATTCCGCTATTTTAAATGAATGCAGGTACTTGATGCGGCTGAACGGGGCAACTAATCAACTAGCGAAGGAGAGCGGGAAGAGGAAGTAATTTGATAATATTATATATTAGCAGTCCCTCTCGTGTTTGCATATGAAGCTTAACTGATAGAGATGATAAGAACTATCTTTTTTATTTTTTTATTTTTTATTTTTTTATTTTTTATTTTTGCATAAATAGCTACTTTGCAGGAGTCTCCATGATCCGCTCAAACCCCTTGAGTTGTAATGATGCGGTTTAGTCATATATAACATGTGAGATATACATGTTGGTTTATCGATTTAATTTATATATACTAATAACAGTGTAAAGAATTTTTATATTATACTATATTTTAATCCGTCACTGCAGTATTTTTCAAGTTGCTAATCTTATTTTGTAAGAATATTTACTTGTAGTTATTTTTCGGTGGATCATGTCACACAAACGATATAATTATTCATACAAAGTGGGATTAGTAATCTTAAAATAAGATAATTTATCTAGAATTGATAAAATTCTTTATACTGGAATTAGTATATTCTTTGAATTCAAATCCGAGACCTTTAATTCATAACGAAGAAGTTCAATTAATTCCTAGTTATTTATGGTATGAGATTTTTTTGACGTTTGTTTTAGGCAAAAGATTCTAAGTAGTAAAGTGGATAAAGAAATAAAGTGGGGTCAACCTACATGGCATCAATAACGTGGTGTAAACCATGGGTTTTTCAGCTGGCAGGAATGGGCATTTTTGTGGCTAAAACGACCTTAGCACTTAGCAGTCAAGTTATAAGTACCTCCAAGAAGGACATTTTAGGCTAGCCCCCTATCTTATAGTGTGGGGACTCATAATAGAAAATTTAATTTTTGTGCACTGACGGTAAATAATTTGTAATACCATCAAATTTATTGGTATTTTAAAAATATTAAATTATTTAAAAGATAATTATAAGTATTCGGGGGCGATGTGTCTGGAAATTCGAGATCGTAAATGGCTGATCAAGCTGCTGATCACTCTGGTCACTCGGATATTGCTTACTCTATTAAATCGGGAGAATTCTGATGCTGTCTCACATAAACTCTTCAATAGTTCCACCCCTCCCCTCTAAGGGGAGACAGGGGAACATAATAGCCTAGGTACGCCGGTACCCTTTTTTTGGTTCAACCAAGGTAGGCTCGTGCCCAGATTTACTCGTGAAAGGAAGGTTCTAGCGCCGACTGGGCTGGCTGTCCCGATAGCAGACGGTCCGCGGCGTTCAAAAACCCAGTCTTGAAGTGAATGAATTAGGAAGAATATGAGTTGTTTTCAACAATTATGGCAGTATATTCTCCATTTTTTTAGCCGTAATGCAGAAACCGAAAGATCCCCGTATGTGGATGAGCAAATTTCTGAGCTCACAAAAAGGGAAATGGCGAAACGAATAGCAGATATTCTGGAAAGAGGGGGCGATGACGGCTAAACAATAATTTGTTTTGTCGAGCCCTGCTTTCTGGTTTCTGCATTTTGCTTTCTCCCATGCTTTTCGTTGGTCAACAACCAACCAAAGTGCTCTATACTTCTTCACTACTCGTACAGGTTTGACGGAGTTAAGCTGTATTGAGGGAATCGTTTTGTCTCAATCAATCAAGAATGCCTCAACTTCAGTTTTTTGGTATCAGATTCATTTGAACTTAGTACTTTTAATGTGAAACATAAATTTATGTGTACAAATTTAATACAATTATAACATAAAATAGATACAAACTCATAAGTAACTTTTAAAATAAAATGAATTTGAACCCATAAAATTTAAATTCTGTATCCGACTATACATTTAATTATCAATTATAAGTACAACTAATTACCTATCAAATAAGGCATGTAACATAAAAAAAAGATAAGTCAATTAACTTGATATAACCGGTTAAAATAACAATAGTATAAGGGTTATTTAGATACCAGCAATGTATATAAGTTAATCAAATTTAATTAAAAATCCCCCAATTTATACACATGAACATCCTCGCTATATCCTAGTCAGCTTCCTCCAATGTTAGCTAAGTTTGACCTCAAAGATTTTTTTGAGTTTTTCAAAAAAAATCATCCAAAACTGGGGAAAGAATTGTAAAAGAGAAAGAGAAAGAGAATAAGAGAAGAGTTAACTCTCCCTCTAATCGGAGGCGTAGCAAAAATTTGAAGCTAAAGAGTTTGGGAAAGATTCTAAATTAATAATTTATATATATTTTAATAAATGTTTAAAAATAAATATAAAATTTGAACCAAAATTACTAGGTTCGGTCGAACCCCGAGTCTTAAAGTTTAATTCCGCCCCAGCCTCTAATATAAAAATGTAGTTACATTTTAGTATGAACCAATAGTTTATTTATCAATTAGTTACTCATATAAAATAGTTGGCAGAATTTAGCCTATGATTATATTTGAGAATGACCCCTTGAAAGGCATTAACTTCTCACCTTCTATCACATGCCCCTTTCATATATCTCACTACCAACACTTCTATTTAAACTCCTTCTTAGTTCTCAACTTCAAATACAAACTTACAAAAAACCAACTTCCTCTTCTTTCAATATCTCACACACCACCATTGCTCAATAAAAATCAAGAATTGCGGAAATAGGTTCGTGTTCTGCTTCCAAAGTTCGTCGTCAACTTTTTCACTTTACCATTGAGTAATAAAAAAACCAAGAATAGCGAAAATAGGTTCGTGTTCTGCTTTCAAAGTCAGTCGTCGACTTTTTCACAATAGATCAGCAAACATGGTTAACTTCAATGATCAAGATCTCTTTTCTAGTAAATGTGTATGGGTAAATGGCCCTGTTATTGTAGGTGCAGGTCCATCAGGACTAGCTGTGGGTGCTTGTTTAAAAGAACAAGGAATTCCTTGTGTAATCTTGGAAAAATCTGATTGCATTGCATCATTATGGCAGAAAAATACTTATGATAGATTAAAACTACACCTCCCTAAACAATTCTGCCAATTACCCAAATTCCCATTTCCACAACACTACCCTGAGTACCCCACAAAGAAACAATTCATTGAATATCTTGAATCATATGCTAGAAAATTTAACATTAATCCAAGATTCAATGAGTGTGTTAAATTTGCAAAATATGATGAATCTTGCAAATTGTGGAAGGTGAAAACTATTTCTCCAAATGGTTCAGAAGTTGAATATATTTGCCAGTGGCTTGTTGTGGCTACAGGAGAAAATGCTGAGAAAGTTGTGCCTAATATTGAAGGTTTAAAAGAATTTGGAGGTGAAGTGATTCATGCTTGTGATTATAAGTCTGGTGAGAAGTTTTCTGGAAAGAAAGTTCTTGTTGTTGGATGTGGAAATTCTGGCATGGAAGTTTCTCTTGATCTTTGTAACCACAATGCTCAACCATCAATGGTTTGTCGTAGCGCGGTAAGTAATCAAAACGTAACTAACAACATAAAGAATTTTCACACTATCGTATATTTTAACCAGTTGTAGTATGCTATGTAGCTTATTTTTCAATTTACTGATCTTACTTTTCATGGGCGTTACTTGTAGCTATCTTTCAGACGACCTGATATATCAGGTCACACAATAGATAATTACAAGTGGCTGATAATAACAAGTGAGATTAGTAATAAGAAAATAAGGCAGGTGATCTGCTACATCGAGTTAAAATACACCAAAACTATAGAAATTCTTTATACTATTAGCATATAAAATTAAAAGTTTCTTGAATTTGCTTCTAGCAAAAAAGAAACTACTTATAAAGTTTGGATTCTAATGGAGTTTTGCTCTGTTTTCAGGTTCATGTATTGCCAAGGGAAATCTTTGGGAAATCAACATTTGAGCTAGCTATGTTAATGATGAAATGGCTACCACTTTGGCTAGTTGACAAGATTATACTCATTTTGACATGGTTTATTCTTGGAAATATTGAGAAATTTGGACTAAAAAGGCCATCAATTGGTCCTTTGGAACTCAAGAATACACAAGGGAAAACTCCTGTTTTGGACATTGGTGCATTGGAAAAAATTAGATCAAGAAAAATTAATGTTGTCCCTGGAATCAAGAGGTTTTCATGTGGCACTGTTGAACTTGTCAATGGTGAAAAACTTGAAATCGATTCTGTTGTTCTTGCAACTGGTTATTGCAGCAATGTCCCTTATTGGCTACAGGTGAGAAAATGTTCTACTTTTTATCAAAATTTTGGTTTTTTCTTTTAAAATTTGGTTTAATACCTAAATCAACGTTCGTACTGATACGGATTTCTAGTGCGGACCCTTTAACTCGAAGGGTTGTCAAACAGACACCTTAACTCGGTCAAAACACAACTTTTCATCAATAGGACCGAGTTATGGTGTCTGTTTGAGAACCCGTAGAATATAGTTAAGGGCCAGCCTTAGACAACCGTGTACGTATATGTGTCAAATTTGGGATGAAAAAAAGAAATTTTATGGAATATTCTTGAATAGTGGCCTAATGTTGTTTTGTTATATTTTATACAGGAAAGTGAATTTTTTTCCAATAATGGATTCCCAAAAGCACCATTTCCAAATAGTTGGAAAGGAAAATCTGGGCTATATGCAGTTGGTTTCACAAGGAGAGGGCTAGCTGGTGCATCTGCTGATGCTATTAGAATTGCACAAGATATTGGCAAAATTTACAAACAAGATCTTAAGCAAAAAAAGCAAAAATTTCCCACACATAGAGGATGCATCTCTACCTCTTGATTCAATCAAATCAATATACGTACCAACTCGGTGCGCAAGACATTCCGCATTCACACTGCAGCATCTGTGAAAGGACCGTACCTCAAGAGATATGATATACATAGCTTACCCTAATACAAGCATTAGTGACTACTTTCACGGCTCGAACCAGTGAAAAAAGTGTATAGCCCTCTCCACAAAAAGTCCAAGTTTTGGTACAGTTTGGGCGTTTTGTATTGGAATTTGGAAGTAGCAACCGGTTCAGTGGAAAGTTCGGTTCTGCATAAGTTATCGGATCCTCAAAAAGAAGTTTATCGGGAAGTGTGTGTGTATATATATATATATATATATATATTTTTTTTTTTTTACTTATATTGACCCTTTGTACAATTACTACTAATGATTAATCAAATGACAAAGATATTCTTTTATTCTTAAAAGTATTCTTTGTAAGATTGTTCTGAATTTCATGTTTATTGTTTAATAAAAGCACTGATTTAGACCACAAGTTATGGTGAGATACACTAGATAAGCCTCAAATAGACACAAAAATGACCATTCTCTCATTCATATTGGTGCAGCTTTTAATGCTGAGAAAAACTTTAATGAGAAAATGACTCCTAATTATGCCCTTTCTATGCATATTTTTCAAAGCATTAAGGGGTCGTGAGAAAAACCTGAACGAGAAAATGACTCCCAAATTTGCCCTTTCTATGCATAATTTTAAGGGGTCATTTGATAGGATATATTAGAAAAAATAATATATGTATTAGTTTTGGTATCGCTAATCCACTTTTTAGTAGTGCTTTTTAATTTATCTTTATACATAGTAAATCATGACATTTGCAATACCATGGTTTTTAATACATAGACAAGCACGTATAAAGACAGAATTATCCTTTCAAAATCTCTTTCAAAGAATGTGAAAGGTATTTTTATAAATAAATAATCTTATTTAAAAAACAAAATACATGTTATTTTTAATATACAAATCAAACAGTCGATAAAAACTAATATTATTATTACTAACACACTCTATTCATTATTGTTCTTATACACCATACTAAATCATCCCTAAATAGATTATTAAGTATTACAAAAGGAATGTCCTGTTTCAAGTTCTTTTCAATTAGTCATAGTCGATACAGTTATGGAATTTTGATAGCAACTAGTCGTCATTTCAACACCCTACATATAAGCATTTACACAAAGAAGATCTGGTTGGGATACTTTTGAAAACTAGAAGACCTTGGGCACTTTTTGTTGGTCGTCACCCGGTGTTTGATATCTGTATTGAAATCCTGACTAATTTAAATTGTATGCTCAATTGATTTTGGCCGGTGCTGGTAAGTTACTGTTATTGTTATAATGACAATAACAAAGGCAATGCAAGTTGATAACAACGACAATTAAAGCATATAAAGAAGACACCAGTTTAACGTGGTTCGGTCAGTGTGACCTACGACCACAAGTGGAGAGGAGCAATTTCACTATACGAATAAGAGTAAAAAAGAGAGTACAAAATTAGAGCAAATACTCTAATTAATCTCAACTACCCTAAGGGAATAACCTCATAAGATCACTCCAGACAAAAGAGTTCACACAAGTGCTTCCCAACACTCAACTGTCATATAAATGCTCTTAATAAAGGAGGAAAGGAAGAAACAAGAAATGAAGACTCAAGTCTTATTGGTGTGTTTAAAATGAACTAATGACATTTCCTTTTATAGGCAAAAAAGTCTTAGCCTCTTAGTTGTAGAAAAAAAATAACTTGTGTAAATGATATCCACCGCATAATGTAATATTTTTGGATCCCAAAAATATTGCCGACAAAGTCTACACTTTACAAATATACTTATGTTTATGTGAAATGGACTCTATTAGCCAAAATATTAGCCATATTACGGTTAAATACGTATCTAGGGGAAACACGTATCTAAAATTGATTTTTAAGTGACATAACTGTGCTTTTTAAGTTGTAAACACATAAGACTTAATTTCTTTCAAATATTAAGTTGCGTGTTGATCATGGCATATCCAAATGATATGATGGAAGCATGAAAAGAACTTATAAGGAGCGAGTCGATGAGAGTTACTTCGTAAACAAAAAAGTAAAATCAAATTTCTCTTAGTTCTATCAAGTTGTGCCTATAGTCAAAATTGTTGTAACAAAGAAAGTGACATGCTAATGAAGCAAACATGATTAAGACCTTGAAGAAGTACTCAATTAATTAAATTCTAGTTCTAGTTAAGAATAAATGAAAGTAAGTGGTCCGAGAATATTGATTAGCAAACCAACTTGCCAATATATGAAAACATGCATTTTGAATAGCTGGATAGGGTTTATTTTCTCTATGAAGCTGATGGTCTGACATTTTTATACCATATTTACTATAAAATGAGAGAGAAGCTAGCACATTGCTTTCATTCTTAATGATCACCTCAATGTACTAGAGCTCGAGACAACTTTAATCATAGAGTTTAAGTATACGTACTAACATTATAAAGATTTTTTTGTTTTTTTGTTTTTTTACGATAATCAGTGTATTTTAACCTATTATAAAAGGTATTTTTCTATTTTTTTAAGGTTACCAATTAATGTTTGTATATAGAATCACATGCACTTGACTTTACATCGTCTAAATTTTAGATCTGCTATATTGAAAATAAGATCAAGTTTCAGTTGTATAGCAAATGGATTGACTCGAGCATTAAGTGTGGCAAAATTCTTTGGCAGTTGAGCTTTCTCTAAAATCACATCATCAGGAAAATAGTCAAATAGATGTATGTACAACGCAAATAACATATTACCAAAGAAAAATGCTTAAGTAATTTATAGTCAGATTTTCAATTACACATTCTATTTTGCGGGGTCCTATTACTCTTAAACTATATTTAAGTAGAATTAGTTGCACCCTTAAAGCCTACATGACAAAGTGTGTGTACTTCACTCTCTTTGCCGGAGTAAGAAGCAAGAAAAATAATTTTCAGATTTTTCTTTTTACTTTTTTATATTTTTAGTTAGATATATAATTTCTTTTCTTTTCCTTTTTCTTCTTCTTTTTCTTTTACTTCTTTATTTTTTTCTTCTCTATCTTACGTCGTTATCTTCCGAAGGACATCAACTCGCCGGTGACTTTGTCTAACTATTCTTCTTCCATTTATTTTGCTTTTTTGGTTCCTCTTTCTATCCTTTTCACACAAATTAAACTCTCAAAATGATCTATTCATAAGCAAACAAAATATACCTAGATTGGGGGAAAAATTCATCATCGCAAACCTTTCCACTTTGGACAAAATGGAGGTATTAAAATTTTGAACCGGAAAAAGCCTTCTTCTAACTTAGCAGACACACTTACCCTCATATTTTATATTACTCACCTCTTAATTATAACATCCATCATCTTTACGCCCCCACAATCACCAATTATAGCCACCATCCATAAATCTTCTACGTACCATAATAGCCATTTAAAGATCTCAGGCTTATAGCAGCGAAAAAAGAAAAAGGCAGATCGGCGGCTAAATAAATATGAACGGATCTTTGTTATTCTGGTTTGCTGGTGGTAACTGGAGTAATGAAGAAGAGAAAGAAAAAGAAAAAGAAAGTATTTTTTTAATAATGAAAGCTGACGTATCAAGCAAATGTGGTTCACTGCCCAACGAAAATTTGGTTGTGGTACTTTAATGGTAAATTTATTTGACTTTAAAGTAGTCGGGGGGGGGGGG
>MCJB01030418.1:46474-61517 GCA_002018475.1 Nicotiana obtusifolia
GGGGGGGGGGGGAGGTGTAACGACCCGGCCGGTCGTTTTGAGTGTATTACCCTCGATTCCCTATTTATTGCTCTCTATTTCATTCTGTGGTTACGTGACTTGCCAGGATGTTTGATTTTGGTTTCGGGTGAGTTTCGGAGTTAAATGAGACACATAGTCCTTGAATTGGGAATTTTAAGTCGTATGAGTTGTCCGTAGTTTGACTTGTGTCTACACCTGTGGGAGATTCTACTATTGTTGACCGTGTGTACCGGTCATGTTTAGTTATTCTTGGTGATTCTGAGACCAAAGCCGATTTATTGTTGCCCAGTATGGTAGACTTTGATATTACTTTGGGCATGGAGTGGTTGTCGCCCTATCATGCTATCCTTGATTGTCACGCCAAGACGGTGACATTGACTATGCCAGGTCTATGGCGGTTAGAGTGGAGATGTACTTTAGATTATGTTCCTAGCAGGGTTATTTCATTTCTAAAGGCTCAACGGATGGTTGAGAAGGGGTGTGATGCGTATCTGGCATATGTGAGAGATGCAGTGTTGATACTCCTACCGTCGAGTCAGTTCCGGTAGTAAAGGATTATCCAGATATATTCCCAGCGGTTCTTCCAGGCATGCCGCCGGACAGAGATATGGACTTTGGTATTGATTTGTTACCGGACACTCAATCTATTTTTATTCCACCCTATCGTATGGCCCCAGCAGAGTTGAAAGAGTTAAAGTAACAATTGCAAGAGTTGCTTGATAAGGGCTTCATTCGGCTCAGTGTGTCACCTTGGGGTGCTCCAATCTTATTTGCAAAGAAGAAGGATAGTTCTATGCGTATGTCGACAAGGTTACAGTGAAGAGCAGATATCCATTGTCACATATTGATGACCTATTTGATCAGTTACAGGGTGCCAGAGTGTTCTCTAAGATCGACTTGCGTTCAGGCTATTATCAGTTGAAGATTGGGGAGCCAGATACCTCGAAGACTACCTTCAGGACTCGATATGGACATTACGAGTTCCTTGTCATGTCTTTTGGACTGACCAATGCCCCAGCAGCATTCATGCACTTGATGAACATTGTATTTCAGCCCCTATCTTGACTCGTTCATCATTGTTTTTATTGATAGCATTCTAATGTACTCCTGGAGCCGGGAGGATCATGAACAGTATCTGAGATTGTGCTTCAGACCTTGAGAGAAAAGAAGTTATATGCAAAATTTTCGAAGTGTGAATTCTGGCTAGATTCAGTGCCACTTTTGGGTCATGTAGGTCGAGTTAGGGGATCAAGGTGGATCCGAAGAAGATCGAAGCAGTGCATAGTTGGCCCAGACCATCCTCAGCTACGAAGATCTAGAGTTTTCTTAGTTTGGAGGGGTATTACCGTCGATTTGTAAAGGGTTTCTAGTCTATTTCAGCACCTATGACCAGGCTGACCTAGAAGGGTGCTTCGTTCAGGTGGACCGAGGAGTGTGAGAAGAGCTTTCAAAAGCTCAAGACTGCTTTGACTACAGCCTCCCATGTTGGTGTTGCCTACAAGTTAGGGGTCTTATACTGTGTATTGTGATGCATCTCGCATTGATCTCGGCGCGACGTTGATGCAGTACGCTGGGGTGATTGCCTACGCACCTAAACAACTGAAGGTGCATGAGAAGAACTATCATGTCCACGACCTCGAGTTAGCAGCTATTGTTCATGCCTTGAAGATCTGGCGGCACTATTTGTATGGTGTCCCTTGTGAGTTCTACACCAATCACCGGAGTCTACAACATTTGTTGAAACAGAAGGATCTTAACTTGCGACAACATAGGTAGTTAGAGTTGCTTAAGGACTATGATATCACTATTCTATATCATCCCGGGAAGGCCAATGTAGTGGCCAATGCCTTGAGTCACAAGGCAGAGTGTAGCATATCTACCGGTAGCAAAGAGGCCATCAGCCCTTGGCTAACCAGTTTGTTAGATTGGATGTTTCTGAGTTGAGCCGAGTTTTGGCTTGTATGGTTTCTTGGCCTTCTCTTTATGATCGTATTATAGAGATTCAGTACACGACCCCCATCTGCTTGTCCTCAAGGACACAGTTCGGCACGACGATGCCAAGGAGGTCACTATTGGAGATGAAGGTGTATTACGGATGTAGGGTAGGCTATGTGTGTCCAATGTAGATGGCTTGCGTGAGTTGATTCTCCAAAAGGCTCACGGTTTGCAGTATTTCATTCATCTAGGTGCTGCAAAGATGTATCAGGACCTGAGGTAGCATTAATGTTGGAGAAGAATGAAGAAGAACATAGTGGAGTATGTATCTCGATGCCTAAATTGTCTGCATGTGAAGTATGAGCATCAGCGGCTAGGTGGATTACTTCAGAAGCTAGAGATCCCAGATTGGAATGGGAGCGGATCACTATGGATTTTGTTGTTTGGACTCGCACAGGCTCAGGGAAAGTTCGATGTAGTTTGGGTGATTGTGGATAGGTTGACCAAGTGCTCAAATCATTCCAGTGGTGACTACTTATTCCTCTAAGCAGCTGGCTCGAGTTTATATTCGCGAGATTGTCAGGCTTCATGGCGTGCTGGTATCTATCATCTCTGACTGGGGTACGCAGTTTACATTGTGGTTCGGGAGAGCCATACAACATGAATTAGGTACTCGGGTGGAGTTGAGTACAATATTTCACCCTCAAATGGACGGAGAATCCGAGTGCACTATTCAGATATTGGAGGACATGCTTCGTGCGTGTGTGATGGAGTTTGGGGGTTCTTGGGATCAGTTCTTGCTGCTTGCAGAGTTTTCCTACAACAACATTTATCAGTCGAGCATTCAGATGGCCCCATATGAGGCTTTGTATGGTAGGTAGTTCTGATCTCTGGTGGGTTGGTTTGAGCAGGGTGAGGCTAGGCTATTGGGTACAGACTTGGTCCAGGATGCTCTGGAAAAGGTTAAATTGATTCAGGATCGACTTCATACAACCCAATCCAGACATAAGAGTTATGCAGATCGGAAGGTTCGCGACGTTGCATTCATGGTTGGGGAGCAGGTCTTGCTTTACGTTTCGCCCATGAAGGGAGTTATGAGGTTGGGGAAGAAGGGCAAGCTGATCCCTAGGTATATCGGACCTTTTGAGATTTTTGAGAGGGTTGGAGAGGTGGCCTACAAACTTTCACCACCACCTAGTCTAGCTGCAGTTCATCCAGCGTTCCATGTTTCTATGCTCTAGAAGTATCACGACGATCCGTCTCTTGTGTTGGACTTCAGCTCATTCCAGTTGGACAAGGATCTATCTTATATTGAGGAGCTGGTGGCCATTTTGAACAGGCAGGTTCGAAAGTTGAGGTCGAAGAATATTTCTTTAGTTAAGGTCTGATAGAGGGGTCAACCAGTCGAGAAGGTGACTTGGGAGAACGATCATGATATGCGTAGCCGTTATCCTCATCTTTCACCACTTTAGGTATGTCTTTATACTCGTTCGAGGACGAACTTTTATTTTAAGAGGTAGAGCATGTAACGACCCAGCCGGTTGTTTTGAGTTTATCAGCCTCGATCCCCTATTTATTGCTCCCTCTATTTCATTATGTGGTTACATGACTTGTCGGGATGTTTGGTTTCGGGTTCGAGTGAGTTTCGGAGTGAAATGAGACACATAGTCCCTGGATTGGGAATTTAAGTCGTAGGAGTTATCTGTAGTCTTACTTGTGAAGATGACTCCGGAATGGAGTTTTGACGGTTCTAATAACTACGTAGGGTGAATTTGGTCTTAGGAGCGTGTCCAAATGCTGGTTTGGAGGTCCGTAGGTCATTTTGGCGTTAATTAGTGAAAGTTGGAAAGTTGGAAGATTTTGGAAAGTTTGATCGGGAGTGCACTTTTTGATATTGGGGTTGGATTCCAATTCTGGGAGTTGGAATAGGTCCGTAATGTCGATTATGACTGTGTGCAAAATCTAAGGTCAATCGGACTTGATTTGATAGGGTTCGGCATCAAATGTAGAAGTTAAAAGTATATAAGTTCATTAGGCTTGAATTGGGGTACGATTTGTGTTTTTGATGTTGTTTGAGGTGATTTGACGCCTTGACTAAGTTTGTATCATGTTTTAGGACTTGTTGGTATCTTTGGTTGAGGTCCCGAGGGCCTCGGGGGTGGTTTGGATCGATATCGGATCAATTGTTGGACTTAAGCATTTTCTGAAAAATCACAGCTTCTGGTGTCATCGCACCTGCGGAGGTTATGATCGTAGTTGCGGACCCGCATGTGCAAGTGAGGGAACGCAGAGGTGGAGAAGGCAGCCCAGGCTAGGGCTCGTAGGTGTGGAAAAGGTTCCGCAGAAGCGGCATCGCTTCTGCGGTGAGGAGATGGGCAGGAGCGAATGTGGTCGCAAGTGCGACACATTTTGTCACAGGTGCGTATGCGCAGGTGCGACCCTTGGCTCGCAGAAGCGGACTCTGTGGACTTAAGTGAAATCCGCACCTGCGGTGATTTTTCCACAGGTGCGGAGCCGCAGATGCGGCAGTAAGGTCGTAGGTGCGACATAACTGGGCAGAAAAGAGGATTTTTCGAGGGTTTGCTTTATTTTCATTTTTGGGACTTTGAGAGCTCGGATTGAAGGAAGATTTTGAGGGATTTTTAGAGGAAGCATTTGGGTAAGGATTCTTGACTCGTTTTTGATTAATTCCCATGAATCTACTGTTAATTACACCTTTTAATTATGGTTTTGGAGTTTAAAATTGGGAAAATAGTGTAGAACTTCTTAGACCAAGTTTTTGGATTTTGAAAGGCTAAATGAGGTCGGATTTGAATAATTCTTGTATGGTTGGATTAGATATCGAATGAGTGTTCGAATTTTATGATATTGGTCGGGTTCCGAGACGTGGGGCCGGTCGACTTTTTGGAGCTATTTTTCAACTCTTAGCTAAGATCATTATTTTATTATTTAAATTAGTTTCCTATAGTTATACTTATAGTATGAAATTATTTTGGCTAGATTCGAGCCATTTTGGTTGGAAAATAAAGGGAAAAGCCTTCTAATTGATTGATTGAGCTTGGTTTGAGGTTAGTGACTTGTCTAACCTAGTGCGGGGGACATTCCCTGTAGGATTTGGTATTTTGGTGATAATTTGTGATATGTGAAAGCCGTGTACGCAAGGTGACGAGTGTGTACACGGGTTAAATGTTGAAATTACGAATTTTTCTATGTAGTTTCCTTTTCATACCTTAATTGAGTTACTTTAGCACGTTATAGTCATCATGTTTAGCCTAATTTCACATGTCTACTTGTCTTATCTCCTATTTGCAATTTGTATCACATGTTTAGTTGAATTACTTGCTTTTCTTGAGTTCCGTATTCATTACTTAACTGTGGAAATTCTTTATTTGGAAATTGCTATCCTTGGAATATCATTTATTCAGTTGTTGTGTTTTGGCTTTTGTATTATTGTTGAGGTGATTCTTTGGTTGTTATTGTTTGCACGAGGTTTCTGCCGTGTCGTTGTTATTGTTGCACGAGGTTTCTCCTGTGCAATTGTTATTGTTTGCACAAGGTTTTTGCTGTGCGGTTGTTATTGTTGCACGAGGTTTCTGCCGTGCCGTAGTGATTATTAATACGCATGCGGTGGTATAAAGTCTGGATGTTGAAACGCATGCGGTGGTATAAGATCTAGGTGTTGAAACGCATGCGGAGAGATAAGGTGGGCTTGACACGCGTGCTTAGTAGGGGAACTAGTAGAAGCCATTCGGTGTGATAAGGTGGGCTAAAACGCCGCATTCACTTCCCTATCATTTTCATTATATCATATTATCGTTGTCTTGATTCTTATTATCTCCAGTAGAGCTATGACCCGACCTCGTCACTACTTTACCGAGGTTATGCTTGGCACTTACTGGGTACCGTTGTGGTGTACTCATACTACGCTTCTACACATATTTTGTGCAGATCCAGTACATCCTATCAGCCTCGATATTAGTGCGCTGTGTTGCTGCTTGGAGACTTCAAGGTGCACCAGCCTGCGTCTGCAGGCCTCGGAGTCCCCTTCTACCCTATTTTTCCTTATTTCTTTATGTTTTTTGATAGACAATGATGTATATGATTGTTCAACATTGTATCTAGAGCTTGTGACTTATATCTCATCGGGTTTTGGGAAAATTATACATATTGAGCTTATAGTCTATTGGTGAAATCGTTGAAGTTTTAAAATTTTAAGTTTTTATTTGATGTTTCCGCATATTGTTAGGCTTACCTAGTCTTAAAGACTAGGTGCCATCACGACATCCTACGGAGGCGATTTGGGATAGTGATGGGGGAGGAGGGAGGGGTAATAAGAACCCGTAAAGATAAAGTGTGTAATTGAAAATCCAACTATAGATCAAGGAATACTTATGCATTTTTGCTATTACCTACCATTGTACTCCTTCTGTTTCATTTTGTGTTGCACTATATCTTTCAGTTTGTTATAAAAAGACATTCGTATATTTTAAAAATGGATTAACTTTAAATCTTTTATTTTATCGTTAATGACATACTTTAATACTTATGTAGGCATAGAAATAACAAAATATATTTAAGGCAGTAAGTTTCAAAATTTTTTCCTTCTTGCTGTTAACACTATCACATACAATAAATGCCGGAGGATTTGTGTAAACAATTCTTACAAATAGGTTGGAAATGAATAAGATGGTACTGTTATATTTTTATTTATTTAAGTTTTAATACTTATATACACCATTTGAGCTGAAAATAATGAATTTAGTTAAATTTACAGAACCCGTTATATATATCCGTCCTTCTGTTCATAGAAAACATCTCAGAACAACACACGTGGTTCTCTCTATTCAAGAACTTGTAATGTAGTTTGGATATCAATGGCTCCTAGATGCTTTTTAGTATTTACTGCCATGTTCTGAAATCTAAAACCTTAACTTTCACCACAATTTTACATCTGCAAAGACATGTCCTTATCTATTTGGTTTCTCTTTGTTTTGATTCTAATATTGTTTGCTTCTTCTTTGATTTTTTCAGTTCGGACATCCCTAATTAACATTGGCAGATTACCACATGGGTTGGTCAAAACTTTCGACTCACTTGTGCTGCTTTCTCAATATGATTGGCCCTTGATTCACTTCTTTTTTCATTAGAATTTGATTAAATATGGTACACCTTGATTCCCAAGTTTCTCTTAAAAGAAATTATTTGGTTTTAGAATGAAATAAGTTCAAATAGTGCGGAATGAGCATAGAGATAATTTATGTAGCTATTGGCGTACACATAATTTTGCATGCACACTTATTATTGTTTGGCTTGTAAGTCGAGCCGCGAAGAATCTTTACATTCGTCAATGCATAAATCTACTTGGGCACTACGAAATTTCGAGTCTTAGAAAAAATTTGGCAGAAAAGGACATTTTTGCGGCCCAGTATGCAGCCACAAAATCACTCTGCGGGCCGCAGAATTGCCGGAGAGTGAAGCAGAAAACTGGGCGAGTTCGGGTGATATTGTGCGGTCTACTATGCGATTGCAAAACCGTTTCGTGGGCCGCATATCGACCGCGGAGCAAGCATGAAAATTTTGCCGGAGGGAGGTTCTGCGGCGCATTATGCGACCGCAGAACAGGTATGCGGACCACATAATGGCCGCAGAGTGGGGCAGAATTGCCCAGTTCCAGAGGACATTTCGCGGCCAATTTTGCGGACCGTAGAAGCATTATGCAGTCAGATATGCGACTGCAGATTGTGTTCCGGAGCTTCATTTTTCTTGTTTTTATAACCCGACCCTATTTTATTATATAGACACTATGGACCATTTCTTAATTAAAAAACCTGATATTTTGAGAGTGAGAGAGTGCTCTGGAGTGGGAGAGGGTTCCTCAATAATTTATTCTTCAATTCTTGCTCAAATTCTGAAAGATTAACAAGGGAAACTCACTAGGTCTTCATCCTAGAGGTAAGATTCTATACCCTAACTCTAAATTTCGAAATTTAACTAAAAATAGGTAATTAGTAAGGAAATTCTTGGGTGTGAAAGTTGTTCATTTTGCATGCATGTGTTATCAAGGGGTGTAGGAAGATTGTTGAGCTAAAAATGGTAGATAATGGGTGGTGGGATGACGGAATCCACCATGGGAGGACCTTGGAACCTTAATGCACACCTGGTGTTTGACAAATTGCTCAAATGAGCTGGAACCATGATCATCTTCCTAATTTTTGGTTCACTTTGTTATATTTATATAATAGATCGAAGCTGCTAAGATTTTTGGAACATTTTAGAGTTTAAGGAAGCTCAAGTGAGGTATGAAGGATAAACCCTTTTTTCTAGTATCGGAAATTCTCGAACCCTTGTAAAATTCTATCACGTGTGCTCGAACTTGAAATGCTATTGATGTGGGATGTTCAAGCTAGTAAATTGAGTCTCAAATTGCATAACGTGCCCAAACCCTCATGTGTTAAAGATTGTATATTGTGATTTAATTATGTTATATCCTTTTGAGGGATGAAGATATTGTATGAAATCAATGTGATGCAGCACTCATTTCTCATATGATGAAACCTTATGAACATACACTGCTAAGGCCAAAGGTACCAAATGGTTGGTTTGAAAGGGAACTCTTTTGTGCAACTATTATAGTTTTGGGATCCCTAAATTATGGTATTGTGAGTACCTCCACCAGTATATATTGGGATGAGGCGACGCTGCCGCTTCTGTAGTGTTGTGATATTGTGAGTGCACCTCCACCCGTATATATTGGGGTGAGGCAGCGGGGCCGCTTTGTGTAGTGTTGTGATATTGTGAGGCGGCAGAGCTGCTTTGTGTAGTGTTGTGATATTGTGAGTACACCCCCATCCACATATGTTGGGGTGAGTCGCCGGGGACCGCTTTGTGTAGTGTTGTGGTATTGTGAGTACACCTCCACCCGCATACATTGGGGTGAGGCGGCGGGGCCGCTCTGTATAAAGATAGTTGTAGAGGATCCCCGGCTTGAAGTTTATAAATGTTATTGAAAGCTCTTATTAAATTTGTTGTGATTTTAACGGCTAATTAAGCCTTCTACTGTTATCATAGCTCCTCGTAAGTCATGTTGTGTTTCCGAGACCTTGAATAGGTGTTTGATTTTCATACTAGTACTATTCAACATATACTAATGTCCCTTTTGCTGGGGGCGCTGCATCTTTAATGGATGCAGGTGGTCCCACAGCGGAAGACATTGGCCAGTAATAGCGGTACACTCTTCTCTCAGCTGACTTGGTGAGCCCTACTTCTTTTCGGGGTTGTGCATCTTTTGTTCTGTGTATATTTGGTTTTAAGGTATAGCCGGAGCCTTGTTGCCGGCACTATCATTGTACTCTTTTATATCTATTAGAGGCTCCGTAGACATAGTGTGGGTTGTGTATTAGTGTGAGAAAGTTAAACTAAAGATGTCGAGATTGTATCTCATGCTTTCACTGTAAAACTATGATTGTGAAATGTATAGTTTTAGAGACGTATAAATGAAGTATCTAATGGTAATGAAACTAGTGTTGTCCATGAACCCTCGTGGTATTAATTAATGAAATTTATATTCTCTTTATTTATGGGTGAATCGGATAGAAGGAATCCAGCAAGCTTGCTTGGCCAGATTAATGAAAAACAGGCAAAAAGAATTTTAGTCAAGCTTAAAATTTGAAGGGGAAATTTTATCTTTTAACTAAGCTTATGTGTGTATTAATAACCTTGATATTGCTAATACTATGATTTGCTATGTATTAGCTATACATAGGATACTTCCAAATATAGTGTATAACTAATGCTTGTATTAGTTATACATAAATTAAAAAAATATGCCAAATAAAGTATTGCTAATACAAAAAGCTAATGCATACATTATTTTTTGCAATTCACTCGACCAAACAAACTCGGCTTAGAGTGAGATCCCTTCTCATACCTCATTTACTCTGTCTCCTCCAGAGGATATTAGGAGGCACCCAGCATCTCCAGTTCCTCCGTCTGGCACTACAGATCAGGATATGCAGAGTGCGGTGCAGTTGTTGACTAGCTTGGTAGCTGCTCAGGTTCAGAGACAGAATACCAGTGCTGCTGATAAATCGGTTAGTGCGAGAGTTCGTGGTTTTATTAATCTAGATCCTCCAATGTTTACTGGATCAGACCCCGAGGAGGACCCGCAGACTTTTATTGATCAGGTTCATTGTACACTGCGGGTTATGCATGCTAGTGATACGGAGGCAGTAGATTTGGCTTCTTACAATTACGGGATTTAGCGGTTTTCTAGAATGATAGTTGGGAGAGATCAAGGGTGGTCCGAATGCTCCTCCAGCTGTGTGGAAGGAATTTTATGAGACCTTTCTTCATCACTACTTGCCAGTTGAGATACGGCGAGCTAGAGTTGATAAGTTCTTGAACCTTCGACAGGGCAATATGAGTGTGCGAGAGTACAGTATGCAGTTTGATTCTTTAGCAAGGTATGGTCCCTATATGGTGGCCGAGATGAGAGATAGGGTGCACCTGTTCGTGAACTGGTTAGGACCACATCTGATAAATGAGTGCATAACAGCCTCCTTGGTAGAGGGCATGGATATTCCCCTTATTCAGGCTTGTGCCCAGACACTAGAGGATCATAAGCGCCAACAAAGGGCAGATAGGGAGCAGGATTCGGGCCAGCATAAGAGGGCGAGATTTGCAGGATATTCTGATGACTTCAGAGGTAGTATCAGGCCCTAGTCTTCGAGGAGTTTGGGGCCTCCTATCGCTAGTGCTCCTCCACAGTTTCAGAGGCCTCAGTATGATCGATTTACCTGTTCTGATTCAGGTAAGAGTTTGCGGGCATCAGGCTCACAATATCATAGGGATACTAGTCAGACGAGATCCCCAACACCTCATTGTGATCACTGCGGCAAAGCCCACTTTGGACTGTGCCGTCGAGGTTCCGATGAGAGCTATTCTTGCAGACAACCCTAGTAATATGATGCGGGATTGTCCTAACAGAGGAGGTGGTGGTATGACTCAGCTGACTGGATCTGTGTCTGGTTCTTCCTTATCAGTTCGACCTCCAACACGGGGTTTTCAGCAGTCGACGGGTTGTGGTAGAGGTAAAGGTGCAGTGCCGAGTTCGAGTGGTACTCAAAATCGAAACTATGATCTAGTAGGTCAACAGGATCTCAAGTCATATCCGGATGTTGTTACAAGTATATTATTTGTGTTTTCTTATGATGTATATGTGTTGATTGATCCGGGATCTACCTTATCATATGTCACACTCTTGGTGGATAATAAGTTTGGTGTTGAACCTGAATTGATAAGTAAACCACTTGTGGTATCTACTCCGATAAGAGATTCTGTGATTGCTAGAACGGTATATAGAGGTTGCACAATGATGATTTGTAGTCGTCAAACCTCGAAAAATTTATTTAAGTTAGAAATGGTTAATTTCGATGTGATAATGGGAATGGAATGGTTGGCCTCATGCTATGCAAATGTTGATTGTCGTATGAAGATAGTTAGCTTTCAGTTTCCCTGTGAACCCGTCATCGAATGGAAGGGGAACATGGCTACGCTGAAAGGTAGGTTTATTTCCTATCTTAAGGCAAGGAAGATGATCTCAAAAGGTTACATTTATCATCTCGTTCGTGTAAGGGATGCGGAGGCGAAGCCGCCTACTCCACAATCAATCCCCGTGGTCAATGAATATCCAGATGTTTTCCCAGATGAACTCCCAGGCCTTCCTCCTGAAAGGGAGATTGAGTTTAGCATTGATGTGTTGCCTGGCACTCAACTGATCTCTATCTCTCAATATAGGATGGCCCGTGTAGAGTTGAGAGAGTTGAAGGCACAGTTGAAGGACTTGCTGGATAAAGGCTTCATTAGGTCTAGCACTTCACCTTGGGGTGCTAGCCTTGTTCGTGCGGAAGAAAGACGGGTTGTTAAGGATGTGTATTTATTATGGACAGTTGAATAAGTTTACTATAAAGAACAAGTATCCACTTCCAAGGATTGATGACCTGTTTGACCAACTCCAGGGTGCCAAGTATTTCTCCAAGATTGACTTACGTTCAGGGTATCATCAGGTGAGGGTTAAAGAGAAGGATATTCCAAAGACGGCCTTCCAGACAAGATATGGGCATTTTGAGTTATTCGTGATGTCGTTCGGGCTAACAAATGCCACAATAGCTTTTATGGATCTGATGAATAGTGTATTCAGGTCCTATCTTGATGTGTTCGTGATCATATTCATTGATGACATTCTGGTATATTCTCGTTCGGGGGCGGAACATGCGGGCCACTTGCGGCTAGTATTACAGACCCTTCAGGATCATAAGTTATATGCTAACCTCTCCAAATGTGAATTCTGGCTAAACTCAGTAGCATTCCTTGGCCATGTGATATCTGACGAGGGTATAAGTGTCGACATTCAGAAGATCGATGCAGTGAAGAATTGGACAAGACCTACAACACCATCAGAAGTCCGCAGCTTCCTAGGGCTAGCAGGGTATTATAGGCGGTTTGTAGAAGTGTTTTACTCTATATCAACACCATTGACTAAGTTAACACAAAGCTAGCAAGTCCCAGTGCTCTGACGCTTGTGAACGTAGTTTTCAGGAGCTGAAGAATCGATTGACATTTGCGCCAATGCTCACTCTCCCAGAAGGAACAAAAGGTTATGTGGTATATTGTGATGCCTCAAGTATAGTTTTGGGGTGCGTATTGATGCAACGTAGGAAGGTGACTGCTTATGCATAAAGACAATTGAAGAAGCATGAAAAGAATTACCGGACTCTTGATTTGGAATTGGCTGCAGTAATATATGCTTTGAAAATATCGCGGCATTACTTATATGGTGTCCATTTTGACATCTACACAGATCACAAGAGTTTACAATACATCCTCAAGAAGAAGGAGTTGAATTTGAGGCAGCATAGGTGGCTTGAATTACTGAAAGATTACGATGTCGAGATATTATACCATTTCGATAAAACCAATATTGTGGTAGACGCTCTCAGTCGTAAGTCAATGAGAAGCTTAGTACACATTGACACAGGTAGACAGGGGTTTACTAAAGAGCTTCATCAGCTAGCCAATATAAGAATCAGATTGTTAGACTCTGATGATGAAGGTGTTACTGTACAGAATACATCAGAATCATCTTTGGTACCCGAGGTGAAAGCACGGCAATATGAAGATCCTACCTTAGTACGATTGAGATAGAGCATTCAACAGTTTAAAATTATGGCTTTCGAGATCGGAGAAGATGGGGCACTTAGATACCACGGCCGATTATGTGTGCCTAATGTGGTAGGGTTGCGAGAGAAGATTATGATTGAGATTCATCAGTCCCGATATTCCATCTATCCCGGCTCGACAAAGATGTATCATGACGTTAAGAATAAGTATTGGTGGGATAACATGAAGAAGTCTATTGCAAAATTTGTAGCCCAATATCCTAATTGTCAACAAGTAAATATTGAGCATCAGAAACCCGGTGGATTGATTCAGAATATAGAGATTCCGACCTAGAAATGGGAGGTGATTAATATGGACTTCATTATTGGATTACCTCGCTCTTATCATAAGTTTGACTCCATCTGGGTGATAGTTGATCGGCTTACAAAATGTGCCCATTTTCTGCCAGTTAAGACAACTTACACGGCTGAAGATTATCTGAAGTTGTATATCAAGAAGATTGTTAGGCTTCATGGTGTGCCGATATTTATTATATCAGATCGAGGAGCTTAATTTACGGCTAACTTTTAGAGGTCTTTTCAGAAGGATTTAGGCACACAAGTGAATCTCAGCACTACATTCCATCCGTAGATTGACGGACAGGCTGAATGTACCATTCAGACACTTGAAGATATGCTATGAGCATGTGTTCTAGATTTCAAGGAGAATTGGGATGACCATCTAACACTCATAGAATTCGCCTACAATAATAGCTACCGTTCCAGTATTAAAATGGCACTGTACGACGCACTATACGGGAGGAGATGTAGATCACCAGTTGGATGGTTCAAAGTCGGTGAGACAGAATTATATGGGCCAGATTTGATTCACCAAGCCATTGAGAAGGTGAAAGTGATACAAGTTCCGATGTCCGACGTCGTGATCTGGAATTTGAGGTTGGTGATTGTGTTTTCCTAAGGATCTCGCCAATGACGGGTGTTATGCGTTTTGGGAAGAAGGGTAAGTTGAGTCCGCGGTATATCGGGCCATACAAAATTCTTCGACGAATTGGACAAGTTGCTTATGAGTTAGAATTTCCATCCAAATTGGAATTTGTCCACCATGTATTCCATGTATCTATGTTGAGAAAATGTATTAGAGACCCTTCTCGGGTCGTCCCTATCAAAGATGTACAAGTTACGGAGGATCTATCATATGAAGAAGTGCCAGTGGCTATATTAGATCGACAAGTCCGCAAGCTAAGAACAAAGGATGTAGCTTCCATCAAAGTACTGTGGAGGAACAAGAATACAGCAGAAATGACATCGGAAGCAGAAGAGGAGATGAATTCTAAATACCCTTACCTATTCCAGATTGAAGATAACGAGGATGCCGGGGGAACGCAAGACGCATTAGTTAGTGAAACGGCTCTATGAGGTAAGCAATAGCTTGAGTATACTCTTTCTTAATACAAAATGGTGATATGCAAATAATGTACATATCCATAATGCTTTATATAGCCTTGTAAGGCCATAGTTTGGTTTAACTGCTTGCAAGTTTGGCTAATGTCCATTTTATAAGGGAAATTCAGTCGGAAATTTCCATCGGAATCCACGATGAGTTAGACTTCCCATAAACCCTTCCATTCGAGGACAAATGTTCCTGGGGGGGGGGGGGTTACAACCCTTATTTGCATACGTTAGCTTATGCCTAAGTTAGTCTACGTAGGTCCGAGAAGAGATTATCTTTAAGATGATAAGAATTTAGTCATATTGGTGTTAAATGATACAAGGGTGTATAAGAGTGGTTAACAAGTACTAGAAGTTAAACGAATCAAGGATGTTGTAACTCGTATTTTCGGGTAAATCTAGAGGTGATTAATATTACCAAGAGGTCGTGTTTTAAAGTATTTGGATCATGTAATATCCGT
>MCJB01030418.1:61537-86449 GCA_002018475.1 Nicotiana obtusifolia
GGGGGGGGGGGTGTTACAACACATATTCACGTACGTTAGATCAAGCCGTAAGTTAGTCGACGTAAATCTGAGAAGAGATTATCTTTGAGATGATAAGAAGTTAATCCTATTGGTCCTAAAAAATACAAGGTGTATAAGAGTGGTTAATAAGTATTAGAAGTTAAACGAATCAAGGATATTGTATCCCGTATTTTCGGGTAAAACTAGAGGTGCTTAATGTTCCCAAGAGGTCGTGTTTTAAGGTATTTGAATCATATAATATTCGTATCATAAGTCTTGAAGTCAAACGAATTATGAAACAAAAGTTGACAAAAGTTGTCGCAACTTATGGGTGATCTACCTACCAAGTTGAAGATATATGGGGCTAGTTTCCAATGAATTGAACCATTCGTCGATACGATCTCGGAGTAGAGAGATATTCGCGTTTTCGCGAGATTGCGCCAAGCAGCTCTCTATGGGGCCCTTATAGGCGGTTGAGACATATGGATATATATAACACGCCTCAAACCTGTTTTAAGTCATTATTTTCAGTATATTCAGACCTTAGAACCCTAAAAACACTCTCTCAAGGTTCGCTCATGATCCAAGACCAAAACAAAGGGCAAACAACACAAATCAAGTGTCAGGAATCCCTTGGCGCTAGTAAGTTTCTTGTTCTTCTTGTTGTTGCTGATTTTTGTGTTGTTCCAGATCGTGTGGGAGGTTTTATTAAGTGGTTTATATTCTGTAAAATACTCCTTCAAGTTTGTAATATCAACCCTAGGTGATTTCAAGTCTTCTAAAGTGATTCTAGTGCCGAAAAATCCTAATTGATTGCTAGTTTCGATTTCTTGTTCTTGTGGCACCATGGAGGGATATTTTGTGGTCAATTAAGGTTAAATTGGAGTTACTCTTTCTGTTTAAAGGTAAGGAACCTCTTACCGTACATGTATTTAATATTATCCAAGTTACAGCTAAGTCGTTGAAGTTAGAACTTGTGAGATATATATCGAAAGGCTTGTTAATAATGTTGTTGGTTGGTGGACTGTTTTGGGAGACTCAATATGATTATTATTGATGGTTTTTGGGCTATTTTGTGATTGTTTTAACTTGTGGGAATTCATATAAATAGGGGAGGCGTTGTCCATTTCATCGTAAATTAGGTTGCGGTCTATACATAATAGTTACGATGCTTAAACGATAACGATAGTGTCATTTTTTCTTATTGTAGACTAAGGAGTCATGACATTTGCATAGCTTGAGGTTGGGCAGTATATACAAGGTATGTGAGGCTATCCATTTTCTTCTTTTGCACGACTTTGATTGTACATAATGTAATAAACGAGCTTCCAAAGATACTCCACTCTTAGAGGCTAGCAATACTTAGATTGTTTCCCTTCTTATGAAATTATTGATGTTGATGTTACTTATTTTATTCTTATGTTATCAATGTCATTGGTACTTCCTGATTCTTATAAGATTCTTGATGAAGAGTTATTCCTAATAACGGGTACGGGGGATACCGACCTTACATCACTCCGAAAGGTTCAAAATGTGATTTGAATCTGTCCAGCATACATCATATATATGTATCTACTTTACTCTACTGATCCGCGCTATATTCGGCCGGGTACGATACCTATTGTGCAACTATTGATCAGTTGGATTTTACCGAACTCCACGTGGTCAGGTACAATTCTACCGAGCCTTATGATGGCGGGGTACGTTTTTACCGAGCCTATTACGGCCGGGTACGATATGATGATGATGATGCCCACAAAGGTGTATATTTTAAAAGTTTATGTATATATATATGTATCATGCATTTCATGTCAGTAGCCCTCAGAGGTACCCAGATGTTACAGGTTGTATATTCTCTATTCTTGTTTACATTACTGTTCTTACTTATGCTTTTCTGCCTTACATACTCAGTACTTTATTCGTACTGATGTCCTTTTTATTTTGTGGATGTTGCATGTCGTGCTGCAGGTCCTGATAGACAGGTAGGCGAAGCTCCCCCACCATAGTAGGCTTCCCAGTTCAACGGTATCAGCAAGATCTCTTATCTGGACGTGTCATGGTCGTGGTATACATTTTTGTTATAGACATTGTGGGTATGTCGGGGCCCTGTTCCGGCAATGTTGCAGCACTTATGTTCCTTTAGAGGCTCATAGACAAGTGTCGGCTGATGTATAGTTTGGATTGCCTTGTTGACTGATTTTTGTTGTATAGTATCTCATGGCAGCTTGTCAGCTTGTACCTTATACATAGCTTCATGGCAACCTTGTCGGCCGATGTTATATATGTTCATGCCATTATTGTTCATTGTTGGTTGTTTAAGATTCATGTCTACCATTTATATTGATCTCGTCGGCCCTTATAGATAATAATAAAGGTTAGATAAAATGTGCGTTGGTGCTCGACAGGTATGGTCCGGGTGCCAGTCATGGCCCTCCGGTTTGGGTCGTGACGAATACTATGAGATATAAGGGGATGCTGGGATTAGGACTTTGTTAGTGAATAGTTTATTTTTATTAACCTCTTTGCTGTAGTTGTGAATTTACAATCGATGTATCTAACATAGTTAACCACACTGAGTCATACACATCAGAACTTGAAGTTGTCACTGACTGCAGTGGTACTGAAAGTGAAGAAAATGAGTCTAATGCTCCAGATTTTTCAGAATATGATTCTGACGGACGGGAGCAACTTAAGCACAAAAGAAAAGGTGCATCAATAATAAGTTGACTGATTATAAGGAGTTAGATAAGTCAATGTCATTCAAAGATATACCTGAAGCTAGGAAAGTAATCTACATGTACTGTCTTGCAAATGGATATGAATTAAAACAACTTAAAAGTGATCCATCAAGGATCAGGTACATCTGTGAAGATCCCTTCTGCCCCTTTGTTTGTCATATTTCTAAGGATTTTGCGGGAGGTGGGGTTAAATTCAAGACCTTAAAATTAGAGCACAAATGTGAACCTGTATTTGAGAATAGTAGAGTTGATGCAAATACAATAGCTGCATACTTCAAAAGAGGGTTGCGAGATGATCCAAAAGTTAAGGTTAAAGAGATGAGGGCAAGATTGAAAGCTGCTTTTAACATCAATGTTAGTGAATCTAATTGTAAGAGGGCAGAGAGAATGATCCTGGAGAAACTTGAAGGTAGTTTTTTGATGAATATAATAAGCTTGTGCTTGTGCTAATAAACTTAAGTTTAGCAATCCTGGTATTGATGTGATAATTAACTTATCAAAGGATGCTGAAAAGAAGGTTCTTAAGGATGTATATATTTTTTCAAGCAATGAAGTATGGGTTTAAGAGTGGACTGTGATCTTTTATTGGGCTAGATGAACATTTTTAAGAGGGAAAGCTAAAGGTCAACTCTTGGTGGCTGTTGCTTCGCGGATAATTTTTTTCCATTGGCTTGGGCTATTGTTGATAAAGAAACAAAATTGACTTGGAATTGGTTCCTAAGTCATCTATAGAAGTTACTGGACCTCAAGGCGGCTGAAGGCATCACTTTTATATCAGTTATGTAGAAGGTCTGAATAATTTACTAGCTTATTTTGTTGTCAATTAATACTTTAAATATGTAGTTATAGAGTTTTATCTTTCTGAGGGGTTGATTAGTTCAATCTAAAATTTTCTCCCTGAGGCACACTTTAGGTTCTGTGTAAGGCATATAGAGGAAAATTGGTGTAGGAGATGAAGGTCTAATCAGTATAAGAAGTTTCTTTGGTGAGCTGCATGGAGTACATATGAGAAAGACTTCCAAGATCAAATAAAGAGTATGGGGCAGGTTGATGATGATGGTAAGAAAGCTGTTGAGGATTTGTTACGGTATCCACTCAAATATTGGAGTAGGGATTTTTTTGTTACTGTTTGTAAGAACCAGGCAATTGATAATAACATGACTAAGACATTCAATTCATGGATCTTGGAAGCCAGACACAAGCCAATTATCAAGATGCTTGAGGATATCAGAATCAAGGTCATGAACATGCTTAATGAACAAGAAGCTGATGTGAGGACATGGACAAATGAATACAGTCCCAAAACTATGGACTTGTACCATCAATTCATGAGGATTTCATGAAATGCCATGGTAATGGCAGTGTTGATCATGGTTATAAGGTGACTGAAAGTAATGACAGACACATTGTGAATCTGGTTTCAAAGAAATGCACTTGCAGGGCATGGGATCTTTGTGGCATCCCATGTCCTAATGAAATCTATGCTTTAATGTACAAGAAGATTGACCCTCTAAGCCATATTAATTGGTACCTTAGCAAAGAGGCCTATCTCCTAACTTATTCACACTAGTTACAATCAGTGAGAGGGGGAAAATTTTGGAAAATAGACCCTTCACAATACGTGGATCCACCTCCTTTTGTAAAGATGGTTGGGAGAAAAAAAGTTAAGAGAACGAGAGAAAAGAATAAGGCAGTTAATAGGCAAGAGGAGTGGTCTCAATCAAGGAAAGGCAGAGTTATGACATGTAGCATTTGTGGTGAACCTAGACATAATGCAAGGGGATGTGCCAAGGTAATCAATTGCTTTACATTACCGTTTTCAATTTAAATGTTTTCATCATCTAACAATAACTTTCCTTTTTACTAATAGCAATCTAAAAGAAAGCAGTCCATTAGAGGAAGATCAAAAGGAATGCAGAAGAAAAAGGCGAAAAACTGTACTGGATGAAGCCACTGATGATGATCAACCCAGATCCCAACTATTGAAAATATGACAAATGAAGATGAAATACTATTATATGCACCCCAGCCTAGCCAGATAAGCCAATCTAGCAATTTCAAGTTTATGCCAATTCCTTCAGTGCCAAAACATGAAGCAAGCAATAGTGTTTTTCCAAATTTCAACTACCTTGACTTTCATGATAAACCTGACATAGATGTAAGGCCAAGGAGTATATCAAAGGTCTCCCCAATGCACACGCAAGTATACGTGGTCGACAAGTAATACAGGATTGTGAGTCCGGATTATCGTACCCAAGGGACTTAAGTTAGCTACTTTATAACAACTAATATAGTTATTTAACAAGCAAGGATCAAGTTTAATAGATGGTTTATTCTAAATTGTAATTCTAATTTATATCTAAGAATTGCAACGAACAAGTACGTGTTTTGTAATCAATAAAACAAATATTCCAGGGTTGTGATTATGTTCCCAATCCTATTGCATTCCAATTGACTTATCGGTCATATAATTCATGTAAGATTGCTAATTGATCGATAATGATACTCACAGCCTTCTTCCGAAGTACTATGCGTCTATTCCTAACAAGATTAACACCTATATTCCTATGGAATTAATCTAGCAAGAATGCCATAAGAACACGATTATCCAATAAAGCATGATGATTAAGTATATTCCTATCCTAACCACGAATCCGCCCCTTTCAAAAGGTTAAGAACATGCTTTCTTCAATTCGATTCTAATCTAAACATAGTTTTTCCAAACATAGCATAGATAATTAATAGAACTTAATTGATGGCCAAAACAATTAAGCAATTAGGCATAGATTTGAAGAAACAATCATATTCACATGAACTATCAAAACAAAATTGTCAAGTTAGAAACACAATATTCATGGCTAATCACAACCCCAGAAGAAGTGGTGATTAGCCATTCATGTTCAACAAAATCAAAAGATTAAGTATTGAAAAACTAATAGAGATACTAGAAATAATTGATGAACTGAGAATTGCTTGTGTTGTTGATGTTCCTAAGCTTCCTTAGCCTCCTAAAATCACGTTCTCCCCTTCTAAGATGGGTTTAGGGGTGTTTATATAGGAGTTGGGAAGGTTTGGGGTCGATTTGGGGGTCTTCTAGACGGAATAGGAGAGTTTCCCGCAGTCGGCGCCCTGGTTGGCGCCAGGCGCCCCCCAGGGGACTGCGGGCAGTGAGTTTTTCTGATGTTCTGCCTCCAGCGCCATAGGCAGCGCTAGGCGCTGGCTTGTGGCGCTGGCCTGTGGCGCCCAGTCTTCCTTTGTCCGGTTTCTTCTCGTTTTGGCTCGTTTCTTCCCCGTTTTCGCCCCCGATTGCTTTCGATTCATTCCTACTCATAAAAACACATTACATTAACATGAATCGACGCAATTAACTTCCCAAATTCACAAAACAAGAGCTAAATATGAGATAATTTACATAGCATTTTATATCTTTTCTACCAATTATCAACACCCCACACTTAGACTCTTGCTCGCCCTCGAGCAATGGGATTATAGACAAGCTTCCCCAACTACTAACTCTTAATATCATAAAAAACATTCAACTTTTCAAACAATTCATACTCTTGAACACAATCAATACTAGCAAACAAGTATGAACACATAACTAATCCGTATCATTCCCGTAAAGTTCACTTAGGCACAATAATTAAAGAACATTCGACAACCCAAGTGTCACCACCCAACCGCAAAGGCCGACTTGCCACATTAAGCTACTTCAATGCATATACTCACCTAACAAGACAATTCATACATTACCAATTGTTCATGAAATCATGTGCCCTCACCAATATATGAAGAGTGAATATATGTGAATGAAATCACACAAAAATTGCACAACATACTCTCACTTTCACAAACAACTCATATGCATCCCATAAAGTACCATAAGCTTGCCCGTAGTGTAGATTTCCACTAATTGAGTCAGTCACATCTAAGATCAACTAGGAATTTGTAGGGTGGTAATGTAGGCTAGGGGACGGGTAGGATATATTTGGTACTAGTGGCTAGTCCTCCTAAGCACTTAATACACTACACTCAACATTTAAACACTTCTTTTTCTTTCAGTTGCTAAACTTGTCTCACATTCATAGCCTTTTCTTTTCAACTCACTTAGCACACTACAACAGGAGGTGATTTTTTTTCTCTTTTTCATCATCAATATTTTTTCTTTTTTTCTTTCTTATTTTTCACCCTCCATACACATTTTTCATCAGCTAGTGATTTTTCAATTTAGCTTCAAACAACCAATAAGTCCTTTCACAGTTCCATTCATAAACAAGGCAATCCCTCTAACACTGCCCTTACTTCTTCTAGCGACTAAGTGCTTTCGGAGGTAAAGGTTCAAATAAGGCTTAATTCAAGAACAACATAAAGGGAATAGCTTGTAATGTAGGTTCCAAACGAAAAAGGCTTATAGGCTCAAAAGGGCTAGCAATGGACAAATTTATATTTGATGCGACAAGCACATCCAAAATTAAACAAGAAAGTGCCTATATCATTTCTTAGATTATCCCAACTTACAATTTCGCTTTAATTAACACACGGGGCAAGTTCTAGACTATATAAGACGGCATAGAGAATCAAAACCTTACTCACACGATGCACATGACTCAATCACAACGGTTCTGTTCAAATTTCGAGTTAAGCAAGCATATACACTTGAAACAATTAAGCAGTAAATACACTATATGTTAAGCAAGTCAACTATTGAGAAGAGGCGTCACAAATTGGGCTGTTTTCTTTCGACCTATAACTTACTTAACGGGAATAGGATCATGTGTCATAACCTATTGTACTAGCATATTATGTCAAGAAGTATTGCAATATAACTCAGTTCTTCCTAAGACTAATCCTAAAAGAAAGACTAAAAATTTGCCCGGTTCGAGCTGCATCCTTGGAAAAGAACCGGTGCCCTAAAAAAAACTAAGGAATATCACCTAACTAACCTAAAAATAAAGCAAAATCTTTTTTTTTAATCAAACTTTATCCCTCAAGAAAAAGATCCATCGTCGGGAAAAATCTGGAATATATATATAATATATATATTTTTTCATTTTTTATTTTTTATTTTTTTCTAAAAATGACAATAAATAAGAGAACGAAAATAATAATACTGTTACACTAAAAGAAATAAATTAAACTAACAAAGTAAAACTAGAAACTACAAAATATCAAGTCACACAACATACAACACCAGCACAGGTAGTTCGCCCACCCCACACTTAAATAATGCATAGTCCTCGATGCATTTAAAATATGTAAAACAAAGTAGGGTGAGAAGAAACTCCTTGTCAATCCGTGCCTTCTTTAAGTTACCGGTGAGGTGGTGGAGGAGGTTCCAACTCTTGTACATTTGATAATATTGTCACAGGCCATATTATCCTGCAACACAAGCAAACAGGAATGTGAGCAATATTCAAAACATATGCCATAGGTTGGCATGCTAGTCGTCACATGACCCCACACTTAAATTCGACGTATAAAAACAAATGTGTGCAAGACAATTGATGGGTACTCAAGACTTCCCCGTGTGTGAGAAATAGCAACGTGAGCAAGTGATAAGGAGAATAGACGAGAAGAGCTTGGCACTTTAAAGGTAAAACGAGAAAATGTTTACATACATGAAACTAACATATACAATTTTACAACATACACGAGTAATAGATATGGCGCACGACATGTGCGCATCAAAACCGATCCCTCAATACATATAATACACCCAAACTACCCCACACTTAATTCAAATGCATGTACAAGTATTTCCGATTACTCAAACTTCACCGGAGCTTTAAAAATTATCATTCAGGCATTTAAACAAACATGTGGTGTGCATGAATAGTGTTCTTCACCCTCAAAAATGGTGAAGTGTCGTAACCCTCCCGATTTTTGACGAAGTAGAAGGGGATATGGGGAATGGGAACATGTATAGTTAGACAAAATTAAAACTTAAAAGACAAAGAAATTAAAAGAAAAGAGAAGAGGAAAGAGAGTTATGCCTGAAGAATGAAAGAAAGAGTAAGAGAATCTGGAATTTTTATTTTTAGGGAAGGAGAAGAGCAGCAAATCGAGCAGAGAGAGAAGTTCGATGTTTGTGTATTTTGTCGTGTGTGAGTGTGGGGGAAACGGGTGGGTGGGTTTTGTTAAAAAGGTTATTTTTGTTAGGGACAAACGGGTATGGGTCGGAATTAGGCGGGTATGGGTCAAAATTAAAAGAAAAGAGAGAAAACTTACCTGGCCCCCTAGCTGGCGCCTAGCGCCCACCCCGGCACTGGGGTCTTGAAGCTCACTGCCTTCAGCGCCACAGGTAGCACTGGGCACTGGAGGCAGAACTGTTACGCTGCTCTCTTTTTTCTTTTTTTTTTCTTTTTTTTTTTCACTTATTACAACATCACATACACTAATTTGATACATCAATTACATTCCTCTAGCTAATCTAAAAAAATTAAAACAAGAAGTTAACTAAAGACAACATTAAACGTTGGGTTGCCTCCCAACAAGCGTCTGATTTAACGTCACGGCACGACTCAACTTCTTGCTATCAATATGGCTTGATTTCGAGCCTTCGAGCTTTCTCAACAGATGGCCCGAGACGGGTCAGAGTGACAGGCCTTTCCCATTCTTCTGCTTTTCTGAGCCCCGGGACATAATTGTCGGAAAATATCCGGTACTTTCATAATTTCTTTCGTCAGACTCTTTTCCACCTCCCCAAGCAATCCTCGTTCAAGAGAATCAACCGGAATCATGTAAGGCGCTAGTGATGTGGAAGCATTTTCCACCACCGAGATCATTGCTAATTCCTCATAATGGGTAGGTAACCGAAGTGCTTTATATACCTTGAATACTTCTTCTTGATTACCCATTCTCATCGTCATTTTACCTTCGCAGACATCGATAATGGCGCGGCTTGTGGCTAGGAATGGGCGCCCCAAAATAAATGGGACGTCCTGATCTGGCTCGTAATCTAGGATGATGAAGTCAGCCGGAAATATGAATGAGCCAACTTGGACCAGAACGTCCTCAATTACTCCCTCCGGATGAGCGAGGGAGCGATCTGCTAGCTGTAAAGTAACTGTTGTTGGGCGCGGTTCACCCAACCCCAACTGTTTGAATACTGAGAGTGGCATCAAGTTTATACTCACTCCAAGATCACATAATGCTCTTCCAACTGCATGTTTCCCAATTGAAATTTGAATGGTGAAGCTGCCCGGATCCTTCAGTTTCTGTGGTAGCTTGCCTTGAATTCTTGAACTACATTCCTCGGTGAGTGCCACAGTTTCAAATTCAGTTAATCTCCTTTTATTGACCACAATATCCTTGATATACTTTGCGTATTTAGGCACCTCTTGTAAAATATCAACCAATGGAATGTTGATTTTCACCTGTTTCAAAATGTCAAGGAACTTTTTGTAGGCCTCATTGTCTCTCAACTTTTATAGCCTTTGCGGAAAGGGAGGTGGTGGCCTTGCAACCATTTGTGGGGGTTGCTTAGCTCCTGCCTCTTCAACTTCAACTGATTTCCCAACTTCTTTGGCCTTTTCTGCTGTTACCTCAATGGTGATTGGTTTTTCGTTGAAGGTCACCTGCTTCTTCTTTTTCGATTTGACCTCTTCTAGCTGTCTCCCGTTCCTCAATGAAACTTCATTCAGTTCCGCCCGTGGATTAGCTTCAGTGTCGCTGGGTAGTGCCCCAGCAGGTCGTGTATTCTGCACCCCGGCCAGCTGCCCCAACTGGCGCTCCAGATTCCTCACTGTAGTAGTGAGGTTTTGATACTCAGTTCTGAATTGCTTGTTGTCCTGCACCAGCTGCTTCAGTAACTCATTTGTGTTATCCTCAGATTGAGGAGGTTGCCTCTGTGGTTGGTTATAGTTTCCTTGCGGTCTGCTCATATTCTGCTGCTGCTGATTACCACCCCATGAAAAATTGGGATGATTCCTCCAATTTGGGTTGTAGGAACTCCCATACTGTGCATGCTGATTCACGGGCCCCCTGCTTTATTGTCCCACATAATATATAGACTCTGGATTGGTGGGACACATATCACTTGTGTGGTTATCACCACACATCTCGCAGCACACTGACATTTGTTGAACCTGATGTCTGGGTTGAACCTACTGCATAGTCATTTGGTTCATCTGATTTGCCAATTTGGCCATTTCTGCTCTCATAGCTGCCAAGTCATCCAATTCTATCAAACCAGCTCCTTTCTGTTTAATGGCCCTGCGCGAGTCACCATCACCTTGCCAATTATGATCGTTGGCTATAAAATTGTTCAATAGAAGTTGGATCTCACTATATGTCTTAGCCATGCAACTTCCCCCGCACGCTGAATCAAGGTTCATCTTCGAGGCTTCATCTAAACCATCAACGAACGTGTGCCCAAGTACCTCATCTGTCTAGCATTGGTGTGGACAGTCTCTAAGTAGCTTCTTATACCTCTCCCATGCCTGTCGAAGGGTTTTCCCCTCTCGTTGTTCAAAACCCAAGATCTGGCTTCTCAGTGACTTGGTTTTCTTAGTAGGAAAGAATTTGATCAGAAATTTTCTTGCCAGGTCGTCCCATGTATATATACTGTTTGCAGGCTCCTTTTGTAACCATTCTTTTGCTTCCCCCAACAGAGAAAAGGGAACAATGTCAACCTCACATAATCTTTTGACACATTTGGATAATTGTAAGTGTCTGTTATCTCCAAAAAGTTCTGAATGTGTCGTTGTGGGTCTTCGTGCGGCAGTCCCACATACTGCCCCGTAGACTGAATTAGCTGCACCATGTATTGCTTTAGCTCAAAGTGCCCTGTGATTTCAGGCTTGACAATCGCCTGAGTCATATTGGCAAGATTTGGTCTTGCAGCTTCAATCACTGCTCTCTCTGCGTTTCCTGCCATCTCGATAGGCTGTGGTTGAACAACAATGTCCAACTTTTGGTTAATTCTGGTCCTGGCTTCTACTTCCCTCCTTACTCTGTGTAATGTTCGCTCAATTTCTGGATCAAAGGGAAGAAGGTTGTTTGCACTTCTACTTCTCCGCATTCAATTGAAAAGCCTGTGTCAAAGCAAACAACGTCAGTCGATTAATAAAACTTGAATAAATAACAAATATAAGCTGAAATTGGCAAAGTAGCAGATTTTTAAGTCCCCGGCAACGGCGCCAAAAAGTTGTTGCTCCCCACGCACACGCAAGTATACGTGGTCGACAAGTAATACAGGATTGTGAGTCCGGATTATCGTACCCAAGGGACTTAAGTTAGCTACTTTATAACAACTAATATAGTTATTTAACAAGCAAGGATCAAGTTTAATAGATGGTTTATTCTAAATTGTAATTCTAATTTATATCTAAGAATTGCAACGAACAAGTACGTGTTTTGTAATCAATAAAACAAACATTCCAGGGTTGTGATTATGTTCCCAATCTTATTGCGTTCTAATTGACTTATCGTTCATATAATTCATGTAAGATTGCTAATTGATCGATAATGATACTCACAGCCTTCTTCCGAAGTACTATGCGTCTATTCCTAACAAGATTAACACCTATATTCCTATGGAATTAATCTAGCAAGAATGCAATAAGAACACGATTATCCAATTAAGCATGATGATTAAGTATATTCCTATCCTAACCACGAATCCGCCCCTTTCAAAAGGTTAAGAACATGATTTCTTCAATTCGATTCTAATCTAAACATAGTTTTTCCAAACATAGCATAGATAATTAATAGAACTTAATTGATGGCCAAAACAATTAAGCAATTAGGCATAGAGTTGAAGAAACAATCATATTCACATGAACTATCAAAACAAAATCGTCAAGTTAGAAACACAATATTCATGGCTAATCACAACCCCAGAACAAGGGGTGATTAGCCACTCATGTTCAACAAAATCAAAAGATTAAGTATTGAAAAGCTAATAGAGATACTAGACAGAATTGATGAACTGAGAATTGCTTGTGTTGTTGATGTTCCTAAGCTTCCTTAGCCTCCCAAAATCACGTTCTCCCCTTCTAAGATGGGTTTAGGGGTGTTTATATAGGAGTTGGGAAGGTTTGGGGTCGATTTGGGGTCTTCTAGACGGAATAGGAGAGTTTCCCGCAGTCGGCGCCCTGGTTGGCGCCAGGCGCCCCCCAGGGGACTGCGGGCAGTGAGTTTTTCTGATGTTCTGCCTCCAGCGCCATAGGCAGCGCTGGGCACTGGCTTGTGGCGCCCAGTCTTCCTTTGTCCGGTTTCTTCTCATTTTGGCTCGTTTCTTCTCCGTTTTCGCCCCCGATTGCTTTCGATTCATTCCTACACATAAAAACACATTACATTAACATGAATCGACGCAATTAACTTCCCAAATTCACAAAACAAGAGCTAAATATGAGATAATTTACATAGCATTTTATATCTTTTCTACCAATTATCAAAAGGCAAAGACTAAAGTCCAAATGAGGCAACAACAAAGTACAACAATTGGATAAGGGCAATTGGATTTGTTGGTGATGCAAGTGGTGTGAGTGAGCCATCAAAACTTTCATATTCAGCAAAAGCAGGGTATATGTGCTATAACTGGTAATCAGCTTAATAGACAAAAATTAAGCAAGCAAGAAGGGGTAATAGCAAAGATCCGAACTCCGATGGGATCTGAATGATAACGTGGACAATTAGTGGACTTTATTTAGGATATATGTTTTTGGTGTTTGGACATGTGATGTAATTACTGCTGCTATGATGATAAACTTATTTTTTGGTTGTGTGATTGTTCTATAAACTTACTGCTATGACAGTAAACTTAGATACCATGTTATCACTTGGCGATGATAATTTTTTGGGGTGAAAATGTGACATTCCCGTCTTTATTAATGTACTTTGACAGTTGCTAGTTGGTATATTATGACTGTTGGTGAATGTGTGTGAATTAAGCAGCTTTCAGTTTATGTATTTATGTACATTCCATTTACTTCATTGAATTCTACAAATTCATAAATGTTATATGCTGTCCTAATTTTCTGATTTACCATATCTAGATAGTTTTTTAGTTTAAGACATAGCTAATAGTCATTTTTATTCTCTGTCCAATTTTCTGCTTTACCATATATGGACAAATTTTTCATTAACATCTAGCTAACACTCAGAACCAAAAATCTGATAAAGATACCTTGAATACAAAATAGTTTACATAACACCAAAATTACATCATTAGTCGTAACACTAACATTACATATGCAGAATCTAAACATAGGATTACTAAATAATCAAACCAGAATTCACTAAAAACATTACACATACATACTCATTACACAAACATCATAACAATACACATCAAAGACAATTTTACAGAAGGTCACTTTAATATCGGCGCTCTAATAAATCCAACAAACAATGCCCATAAAATCATAAGCAACATCTTCGTGTTTAACACTTTGTCCTCCAATTTTCTGACTTTGGAAGCTTCAGCTTGGTGTAGAACCTTCGTGGCAATTAATTCTTCTTTCAATTTGTTCCTTTCAATTTTAACTGCTTCTAAAAACGATATTGTAACCAAATCCCTATTACGGGACATTTCATCTTCCCGTTCAAAATAACCACAAGAACTAAACTGCGGAAGACAAAGCAAAGAAGAACATAAAAGCTTTAAGTAGACCAACAATCAAAACAAACTGAGAAAAAACTAACTTTTGTGACAAATTAGAATTACACATACCTTAGGCTTCGGAGATTTATAGAATCTCCTTCCGGGGTTAAATGCAGTTGTTGAAGTCAAGTGGTTAGCAATAATGCCACATCGACACCTGATCTGGGATGAACAACTACCTTGTGACATTGATGTGAGAAAAATTTGTGAAAGATATGAGTTCTAATTTTTTTGACAATGGAGCCTAAATAAGCATAGGGATTACCAGTAGGATCGGGTTGGTAGTATTAGGGTCAAGTTTGTGGATAGGGGTTTTTATTTGGTGGAGTAATCTGATGTGGCGGCTAAGATGTACAAAAAATTGGAGGGCTCAGCTGCCACAGCAGAGGTCGTTAGGGTTAGGGGTAATTTAAAAAGGATTGTTAACGGTAGGGACTATAATGGACGAAAAGTATAACGGGGTCAGATGTAAACAATAAGCGATAGTAAATGGCCAATTTTGGACCTTTTCTCAAATTTTTAACTCGATTTCAGTTACAAATTTTGACTGCAGAATCACTTTATCGAATCTTTTTGTCTCGATACAATGTATTTTTGATAAATATCAACCATACTCATTGATACTATGCAGTTTCACTTTATGTGAACTTTTTCAGAGTTTATTTGACTCCCCAAATAGTAATAAGTTCAGAAAAATTAAATAGATGAAGTATATCATTAATAATTCGTAAAATTTGTGAATATTCACAAACAGGCGGATCAAAAGTGCAAATGACATTTAACTACAGATTTAACAAATTTCGTCAATGTCATATTCAGAAGGATCAAAACAAGAATTCGACCATATCTGAGGGAGTAAACTAAAAATGCAAAATTTCCCTAACAACTGTAACTAGTTCCTGTAACTGAACTTTGAAATCCACACATGCAAGTGCAAATCAATGGAACGCCTGGAAAAGATGAGGAAGGAATTGGCGCGGTGGGACTATGCAGTGTTCTATTATCAAAAGGACAACTATATTAAGTCCCAAAAACGATGCGGTGAGCTGGGTCTTGTTAAATCGTTTATGAGGATTTGCGAGCAAATAAAGGAGCAAATGGCCACCGATGAGTATGCTTCTCTCTCTCTCTCTCTCTCTCTCTTTGATTTTCCCAAATCCTTGAACGAATCAATCATAATCTTGATTTTTTGACTCTTTTGATCTGTAATTTTCTTGGGTTTTGTCTATTATTTGGTTACAATAATGAGATTTTAATTACTCTTGTTACATCACCTTAAACGATTATAGACCCATTTGTAAATTTAACTTGAATCACTCCCGGGAAAGAAAATTACCCAAACATATACTTGCATTTCTTACTCAAAATTTTAAGACTCGGGGCAATTGGTTAGATCATTATATCCTCCGTTTTCTTCTTCTAGCGTATATGAGTTCCAAAATTATAAGGAGACGACTAGTTTGAGGGGATCTTCATTTGCAAATTCTCAACACTGATTGATTACATATGTTCCTTCAGGAGTTCTCTTTGGAGAATGACTCCAACACCCTTGGGTGATGCGAAACCATACAGATTTGAGGATTTGAAAGATATGATTGAAAACTTTGATTGGAATATTGTAAAGACTATGCACGGGAGATTGTACAAAGGTGTCATTCGCGATGATAAAGGCGGACAAGTGCAAGAAGTTACTATCAAGACATGGGATTTCTTTTTTCCAAGCCAGAGGTACTATGGTGCCCATCCATACAGTTTTGTGTATGTTACATATCGGATCCTTTTTCTCTTTCTCTCTCCCTCTCCCTCTCCCTCTCTCTCTATCTTAGCATTTGTGGCTAAACTATTTGGAAAATTTGCAGAATGAGCTTGAAATAGTGACGGATGAAAACCGCCATCCCAGTTTGATGAAGGTAAATGGGTTCTGTTTTAAGGAAACACTTGCAATTGTGTATGATGAAAAACCAACTGTGTATGATGAAAAACCAATTATGTTTTTGTCGGGGGAGCTTCTTTTTGGTATCAGAGCTACTCAATAAAGCTATAGTTTGTTACTAAATAAATTTACTACTTCTGTATGCTCTTGATGGGTCATTTGGCTGGCATTGACTTTGGATTGCGTGGTAGAATAAAGGAGGCTACTCAACTTGCAAGCCTCATTGCGTGGTTGCACAAGAGGCGATTTACAGTCCGAGCAATCAAACCTTCTGGCATAATGATTGACGAGGTAACAGCACCTCCTTAGTTACTTGTTGACGTATTACTATTGACTGTTCAATTGGCTTGCAGGACTTCAACATAAAAGTGTTCGACTTTAATTACCTTGCTCCTATAAGGGAGGATAATAAAATGGTGTACCCCCTTATTTATCCTGTCAACCCAGATTCTCCTGAGTTTGTAGACGGTGCGTCTCTGTGACTTCTTTTTTCTTATTTAGTTCAATGTCTGTACTGCTAGTGAACTTAGCTGTGAGGGATTATGGTCAATGACATCTCTGTTTTATTAACTTATTATCTGAACCAGTTAAGCTCCAACTCTGTATGTTATTATCCTTTAAGAAAAGCGGTTAGTATGACTTGTGAAAGAAGTAATTTTCTCTGTATTTGTTAAATTTTAGAGCGCTTCAGGGACATTTGTGTTTCTGCCCCCTTCTTTCGTTTGTAAGCATCCGGATTTGTCTACTAGGTATTCTTCATAACGTCTTTCAGTTTCATTTATAAATTTTCCGTTGATTCGAAATCTTCCTCCCAGGTTCCTTCTCCCAACATCCTCCAGAAACCAAAGGAAGTATAATTCCATCCTTTAATTTATCCTTTTGCATCTTCAAATTTTAGCGAAGGTGAAATCTGGACTTTCATGTACCACAATCATTCATAATATTGATGAAACCCTTTGGTCACATGTTCTTAGATTTGAAGTAGGAGTTATTTCTTTCCTATTCCCTATATTGCAGTAATATAGGTGAGTTGTCAGAGGTGAAGAATAGGAATCTGTCAATTCTGAAAGTGATATTAGAGATATCTCTTTTGGCTCAAGCGAAGATGCATCCAACTCTGAAGGGATTTGAGGGGAAGGGGGTGAGAATGGGCAATTAGTTTCAAGTTCTCTGGACAATCAGAGAATTCTAGCATCGATATTGTTACTCTGTCGTTGTTCCTTCCCTCTGCAACAAACCTTTTGATATTAAAGTCACCACACACGACACCTGAACCCAGGGGCGGATGTAGTGTGTTAGCGATGGGATCAATTGAACCCATAACTTTCATGTGGAGTAAAAAATTATGTGTAAAAATTCTTTAAAATTACAAAAATAGTAGATATGAACCCATAACTTTAAAAGTAAAATGAGTTCAATGCTAAAAACTTGAAAAGTTGAACCCATAGAATTTAAATCCTGGATCCGCTTCTGCCTGACCAGCACATATGCCCCTAATTGCGACCATTTGTTTGCTGTCTTCTGTTGTCAATATTCATGAATAAGCTTCTGACTATTAGCTGAGGCGCATGACAGCGTACTCACAACGGTGTTTCCCTCTCTTCCTGAAGCATTAGGAGATTGAGAGTGGTTTTCATAACTGGTCCAAGAGTTTATTAGAGTCCCTTCTTCAATCTCCAGTAAAGAGAGGTCCTCTACTACGACCACTTCTTTCCATTATCTTGGCCATCTTAATCTGTGTTCAGGTTTCCGTCAAACTCGCAGGTGGAAACTCTTTTTGAATCATCAATGTCTATCTCTATTCAATTGCCTCAGTGATGGGACGTACAAAATAACTGTTATTCATTCATATCGTGGTATTAGAGTGTTAAAATTCCCTTCAATATTTGCTGAATCTTGAGTTGAGATTATCCGACTGTTGATGTGATTTTTATGTGTAAAATCATTCTTTTTTATTGTCTAATAAGTAACTGACATTACATTACTATGGCTTCTGATCTATGAAGGGGTGATCAGCCTTTAAAAGCTGATGTATACATGTTCGGTATTCTACTTGTGGAGTTGTTTGCCAATATCAAAGAAATTCCCACTCCACACTACTGCTGGATTCAGGAGCAGCTCCAAGGTGGAAAACAGTCGATAGTGAATAAATCACTTCTCCAAGATGATGATGATGATGATGAGCTGATGGCTAATAGCATCACAACTATTGCAGCGAAATGTCAGGACAAGGATCCAAATGCACGCGCAGATATGGAGAATGTCTTTGATCACTTTCCAATTTGTTAAAGGGAGCAGGGAGGGGGGGAGGGACTAAGAGGAAAGCGATGAGTTGAGTTAGAAGTCTAGTTGCACTGTCGAGGTTGCTGTTCGAAGCCTTGTTCGCGGTTGCTGAAGTGGTAACGTTAGTTAGCTTTGGAGCAACGGTAAAATTGTCTTCGAGTGGCCTATAGGTCACGGATTCGAGCCGATTCGTGCACGGGGTTGTCCTTTTTTCTGGGGGGGTTTTGCATCTGTGATTTTCTTGTAAATTTAACCTAAATCACTCCCGGGACTAAAAACAATGAAAGATTACACAAAGATATACCTGCATTTCTCACTCAAAATTTTAAGACTGGGGGGCAATTGGTGAGATGATATCCTTCCCCTCTTTTATTTTTTCCCCTTTCTTCTGGCGTTTATGAGTTCCAAAATTATAAGGAGATGACTAGTTTGAGGATCTTCATTTGCAAATTCTCAGCACTGATTAAAAGACTATGATTGGAAACTTTGACTCGGATATTAAAAAGACTATGCACGCAGGGGCAAGGCAGAGCTAGAAGCCCGAATGCGGGCTCTACTGAATTAGTAGCTTTTGCACAAACACCGTATTTATGTTATAAAATTCATTAAATATGAACAAATATTAAATTTAGAAATCAATTATGAACATTTAAAGTTATCATTCTAAAATCTAAAATTCTAGCTCCGCGCTATATGCAGGGAAGATAGTAAGGAGGTTTCATTCGCGATAACAAAGACGGAGTGCAAGAAGTTACCATTAAAACATGGGATTTCTTTTTTCCAAACCAGTGGTGCTACCTTGACCATCCATATAGATTTTGTATATGTTACCATGGTTATATTGGATCCCAAATTTCTCTTTTTGTCTCTGTTGGTAAAATTGTGTTCATAACAGAAACCCCTAAGAAAAAGAATTAAAAGTCCCGAGCCCAACAGAAAACTATGTTTTCTTTAAGAATTTAATCCCCTCATTCTTGTCCAAGGTTGTTGGATTAATTCATTCCAGGATAAAATGGAACAACTATTCTATAATATCGGCAATAGAAATTACAGAATTTTAGTAAACTCTACAAATGGAGCAAATGACACTTGACACTATGTTTGTTTGGGAAAATAATGCAACAACATAGAAAAAAGGGGAGAAGTTTTTCTGATATTTTGGTGTATAGAAAAATGAGACCAAACCTCTAAATTTATAGACAATTAAAGGGTGAGATAGTAAGATGCTACCCAAAAAGTGCCTTCTCCATTTCCCATTCACACCTTCTAACGAAAAATCCAACAATCTCTTAACACTTTTTTCTGCTAAGCTATTTGAAAAATTTGCACAACGAGCTTGAAAGTGAATTGGCGTAAAAAATTTGCACAACGAAAATCCAACAATCTATTAACATTATTGTTTTTTTTGTTTGTTTTTTCATTCTCTTTCTTTTTATTTTGGTCATCAGCGGCAAAAAATGGTGGTTGTCGGAATTTCAAGGATTTCATTTTTTCCGGCGTGAAAAAAATATTCGGTGACAGGATTTTGTCCAAATCTAAGTGTGTTTTACTTTATATATGTCTAAATATTTTTTGAAAGTGTGATTTATGTGTAGGGAAGAGAAAAAGAGAGAAAGAAAGAAAGAATATAAGCTAAAAATGGTGGTCGGAATTTCAAAGACTCCATATTTTCTGGTGCAAAAAATATTTTCCGGTGACATATCGAAAAACTGTGAGCTCCTAGAAAACTTTGTGGCAATCAACAAACAACCTAGTTTTCTTTTTTATGCAAATTTGATTACAAAAATAGGACTCCCCTCCCCCGCTTCATTACCTGAAGCAGTGAAAGGCTAATCACCCCGATTGAAAAACAACGAGCACGGCGAGAATATTTTTTGCCACCAACAATCAAAATCCTTCTTCTTTTTCAGTCTTTTCTTATACACTTGATTAAATAAAACCTTATTCAATATTCTCGTTCAACAAATAAAAATTAAAGATAAAATCCGATATCCCCGGAGAATATGGATGCCGGAGCTAATTTCCGGCCAAGTCTATAAGTAATGAAACTGGAAGAAAGAAAAGGAAACGGAAAAGAAAAGAAAAACAAGAGAAAAGAAAATATATGAAAATAGAACTTTATAAAAATGTTATGAAAATAAAATATCAACATTCTCTATCTTTCTTAGGCCTCATTTGTTTGCACTTAATAGAGGTCTGATTCTTATTCATTCAGATCTCAGACATTAAGTGCGTTTGTTTTAAGTCTGAATCTTAATTATTCAGATCTTAATTGTTAAGTGTGTTTATTTTTTTTTTTTTTACTTCGCAACCACTTAATGAGTCTGAATTGGTCTGTATCATTAAGATCTATAACAGAGACTTAATTTCATTAAGATGCTATCATCCATATTCGTTATTAACTACCGTCACCGCCACCACCTACCATTTTCAACTACCACCATGCCACCCACCATCATCCTCAATCATAACCGTCGCCATTATCCACTACCACCATCCCCACTATCATTTTCAACGACAACCAGCACTCATCCATCTCAACTACCACAACTAAACACCCCATCAACATCAACAACCATAGCTGGCACTGCCCATCATTATAAACTACCGCCACCTACCACCATCTTCTTTGATCACAATTACCATCACCACCACCTTCCATTATTAAGTATCACTATCCACCACCATCATCCTCAATCATAATAGCTACCACTACCAATCACCACTAGCAACCACCTTAAACTACCACCATGACCATCAACCAAATCTACCACCAACCATCGCTTTTAGTCGGCATTCACAAGCACTACCGTTAGCCATCATCACCAGCAAAGCAACTATCTTATTTTAAAAAGCTATATATTTTAGTGATGGAATATCAGATTAATTAGTATTTTATTTGAATTTATATTTATTTAATTTTCAAATAAACGTAAACTTTATACATTCAGATGTTAAAAATCAAACAGTCTTAATCATTTAGTATTCACATCTTTGTACACATCTTAATATTCAGATGTGTATTCAGATTCAAATGTCTTAATCTTAATAAACATCTTGATATTCAGACGCGTATTCAGATTCGGACGTTTTAATCTTAAAAAAAATAAATGAGACCTTACTCTCCTAAAGAGGGTGACATACACTCTCTTCTACCACATCAACACTAATGGTATACTAATTCTATTTAAAAAAGTTCAGTGCGAGTAATAGGACTCTCGCAAAAATAAAGCGTGTAGTTGAAAATCCGGCTATCGGGCAAGGGGGTACTTATGCATTTTCCCTTTATAAAATGAAATTCGTTATGAGAAATTGGTAAAATTTCTTACGAGTTGTGGAAAGGTTATCCTCTAACATGATATTTTATAAAATATGGCGGCCTAGGTATCTTTCCAGAGTTATATAGTCTGATCCTAAGAAGCAAAAAGGTGTGAGAAATTATTTATTAAAATTATAATGAAGCCTAACAAAAATGAAAATTCTTATGGCGAAAATTTATATTGGAAGTTCAAAACTATGTTGCACTTTTGACTCTGAAAAATTATTTTGCTTTGGGTTTCTTAGTTATTTGTGTAGCTGTTTCTGAATTATGACTCAATTTCTACTGGTTTGAGATATTTCTGTAGAAGTTAAAGTTTCTTATATATTTAAGAAAAATTATTTTGATATTTCAATATGAAAGATACCAAAAAGAAAATAAATTCTTGTATGTGTTGAAATAAATTCTCCACAAAGTGTTGGTTGACATACCTTTATTTTATTTTTACTCACTTCTGACAAAGACAGACTTTCAAAAGTGGCGTCCAACCATATTTCTGTCATTTCCTACCTAACATCAATGATCCGCTGCCCTTTCTCATACATAGACAAAAACAGAAAGAAGCCATTCCATTCTCTCTCTGGCCTCGTTAGTATTGCAGCTTGGCAATCATAATGCATCAATCCAGAAGGTGTTCGGTTAATTCCTAGTGGAATACTTGTCAAAAGGTTTTCTTTAACCACTTAGCTTAATTGCCAGCCAATTTCAATGCCACAAGCTCAGTAAATTTAGTTATTATTGTTTGTTTAGGTAATTTTTATGTCACAGCACCTTCACTAAAGGTGAACACATAAACACTAGTGGAAGATCCAGTTAGTATCATCATAACCTTCTAAACAGTGGAAAATCCACTGTATTTGATACCATAATTCATGGTATGTTTCAAATATTTCATTACTCTTACTAATTCATTTCAATAATCGTGACTCGGGTTTTGGGTTTTAAGTATATCAACTCAATTTATACATAGCATGTGCAATATTAGGTCCAGAAAAATTCTTTTCAAAATTGTCAAATTTTTTAAGAATTCTTTCGACATAATGTTTTTGAGTCAACATCATGCTTTACCATCTTTTATAAATTTTATGTCTAAAATAACACTAGTTTCTCCTATCTCTTTCATCTGAAAACTAGAAGAAAGAAAAAAAATTATTTTATGTACCAAATCAAGACTAGAACTAAAAATAAGCATGTCATCCACATAAAAGCAAATAATAACACAATTAGCATTTACTCATTTTCTATAAACACATTTATCTAATTCAATTGATGAAAAATCATCATTAATCAATACTTGATCAAATTTTTCATGCCACTATTTAGGTGCTTGCTTTTATCAACACACTTGTAAAATAGTGGATATGATATCTCAAAAGGAAGTGTCCAGATATATTCATATTTTCTGAAAGTGCCCAGATTTAATGTCTTTATTATCTCATACAATAATGAATCATTATTCCATATTTGTAATCGTTAGACCTTTACTCACTCATTATAACCTCTTAATTCCATTCATCTATATATACACATATTCTTTCCTTTTGTGAGGCTAAGTATACCGAATAAATCTTTGTTAGTTTCTGCTCTTAATTTTATATTCGAAGAGCTTGTTGAATCCTGGGGAATATACTTAAACCGGTGAAATAACCTTAAGAACAGTGTGTTTGACATGCCTAAAGCTCTGAAGAATTCACTACAAATTTCGTGATCAAGTGGTTTCTGTAAGATTTACGACAATTCATTCACATTGAGGCCATCTGACTTCCGATGTGATTTTTATATGTAAAATTACACCATCTTATATTTACAAGGTAGGGATAAGATATGCGTATATATTAATATTGCTTATGATTCCACGTGGGTGCTCGACCTTTAAAAGTTGATATTTACATGTTTGGTGCTCTACTTGTGGAGTTGATTGCCAATATCGAAAACATTGATACTCCAACTACTACTGGATTTCTTAGTCTTTTCCTAATATTTTCTTTTTGGTTTACTCCTTTTCTTTTTTAGAATGTTTAAAAAAATATTATGTTATGAAATTATTTATTTTAAACTTCTCATTTATCCTTAATAACATGCATTACGTAAGACTAGAAATTCCAAAAATAGTGATTGGTGCCCTACTGTTACGTCGTTATATTCCTGAGGTGAAGAGTTGTGAAGTGATTATAAGCTTGTATTCCTGAACAGTTTTGCCACCTTAGATCTGCCAAAATTGAGCATGTTTGGTCTTTGCAAAAATTGAGCATGTTTGGTCTCTCTCTCTCTCTCTCTCTCTTTCTCTTTGATTTTCCCAAATCCATGAAGGAATCAATGATAATCTTGATTTTTTGGCTCTTTTGATCTGTAATTTTCTTGGGTTTTGTCTATTATTTGGTTACAATGATGAGATTTTAATTACTCTTGTCGCATCACCTTAACGATTATAGACCCATTTGTAAATTTAACTTGAATCACTCCCGGGAAAGAAAATTACACAAACATATACTTGCATTTCTTACTCAGATTTTTAAGACGGGGGGCAATTGTTTAGATCATTATATCCTCCGTTTTCTTCTTCTAGCGTATATGAGTTCCAAAATTATAAGGAGACGACTAGTTTGAGGGGATCTTCATTTGCAAATTCTCGACACTGATTGATTACATATATTCCTTCAGGAGTTCTCTTTGGAGAATGACTCCAACACCCTTGGGTGATGCGAAACCATACAGATTTGAGGATTTGAAAGATATGATTGAAAACTTTGATTGGAATATTGTAAAGACTATGCACGGGAGATTGTACAAAGGTGTCATTCCCGATGATAAAGGCGGACAAGTGCAAGAAGTTACTATCAAGACATGGGATTTCTTTTTTCCAAGCCAGAGGTACTATGGGTGACCATCCATACAGTTTTGTGTATGTTACATATCGGATCCCGTTTCTCTTTCTCTCTCCCTCTCCCTCTCTCTCTATCTTAGCATTTGTGGCTAAACTATTTGGAAAATTTGCAGAATGAGCTTGAAATAGTGACGGATGAAAACCGCC